>NW_026710442.1:0-37987 GCF_030620025.1 Pocillopora verrucosa
TAAGGCGCATTAGGAAATATCTTTCTAGAGAATCTGCAGAAATATTAGTTCATGCATTAGTTATGGGAAGAATGGATTATTGTAATAGCCTTCTTTTAAGAGTGCCTTATATTTATTTAAATAAGCTGCAAAGAGTTCAAAATACAATGGCCAGGTTAGTTTGCATTGTTCCTGGATTCTGTCATATAGCACCAGTTTTAGGTTCTTTGCACTGGTTGCCAGTTAAATTGGAATTAATCTCAAAATTTTAGTCATTACTTTTAAGGCTATTAATGGCCTTGCTCCTAATGACATATCTGGTCTTATTTAGATAATACAGCCTTTGAATTATAGTTTGCGCTCTAATTATGAGCTTTTATTACAACCATTAACCACTGGAGCGAAGAAAACTTTAGGCGATAGGGCTTTTGCCAGTGCAGCTCCTAAACTCTGGAATGGTTTTCCTGTTTCAATTAGAAATGCAAATATAACTTAATTAAATTTTCATAATTGATAGTTAGTTTTAAAGTTTTTATTCACTTTTATAAATTTTTGCTCTGTGTTGTTTATATTATTTTATCGTTTTGTATATTTTGACGCAGGGCCTAGTATCTAATTTTTATCTAACATCTATATTTCTATTTATTTTTATTATATATTTTTTATCACGCATTTGATCATATGCACATGTAAAATGCGCGTTACAAATAATAAATATTATTGTTATTATTATAATTATCAAGTCCAAGCGTGAGCACAAACACACTTATAAGTAAAATATACCAAGTGGAAACGAACGTCGACGAGCACAAGCACTAGTACAAGAAAAGGCATGCACTTGTTTGTATGCTTGCATCGAGGTCGTTTTCATGGTGAAATAAGGGCTGTTATGCCTACATTTGTGCTTGCGCTTATGCTTGCGTCGCTAGTGAAAACCAGGCTTTATAGAACAACAAATAATGAAACTTGCAAAAACGACTGAATGCACATAACTACGAGCCTGATAAAAACATTACTGTTTAAAAATGTACAAAAATGTCAGTATGATTTGGTGAAGATTTTATGTTCTCGAAACTGAAGAAATCCTGGTATTTCATCCGCAATATCTGTACACAAGAGACTAAGTATTGTTTATAATATCTTGCTATACGATAAACCGTGAAAAAGGTTTCAACAAGTGGACTGATGTTCATGTGAGTGTTTGTTTAAGTGGTGCGTTTAGTCAACATTATCACCACAGACCTCTCGCTAACTAGCGCTGCTCAAGATTTTCTTTCCCGCGGGCGAAGAAACACACAAGCCGAAGCGTTCACGATGAGGGCATTCCTGCAGGCTATGCTAGCTGATTTATGCATTAGATGTTCTAGACTCTCACGCATCTCTATATAAACGGAGCTGTTGAATTCAATAAAGCAGTGTGTTCAAAGTGACTTCTACAGTTTCTGTTGCAACTAAAATGCAATGATCCTCTTATAAAAATAAATAAATAAAAAACAACTATTAATGATTACGAAAACAACTTCATCGCTTTGTTAAATTGACATCGTCTCAGAATTTAATTTGTGAGCCACTCATGAGAACGTGATAAAAGGAACGAATCAAAAACCACAAACAGAACCGTAGTCCCCCAGGAAGTCATCAATAGCGTTGCTATTGTTTCTTGTTTCTTCTCAAAGAAAAGTGTGCATATTGAGTAAGGGGCAAAGCGGAAATTTTGCTCAAACATGTTTTAAAACCACCTTCGCTAAATCAGGACCGAAAGAAAAAACGCGTTTAGAACTAAGGCCAGGATTTCTTTATGAGAATTAATTTTAAAAGAATATAAGACCTCAACAAAGTTTTCTTTCTTATGTGGTAACTCATTTCCAAGTCAATCTAAGTGAAAGTGCGTTTGCATAGAGTTTTTCCGCAATATTCAACACCTCAGGTCCACAGCACGATAACAGAACAGAGCTGAGTCGAATCAACTCCGAATGGGAAACCCATTTAATCTGTGATTTGCCACACAACTAACAATCTCTCCTAAGTTCCAGACATAACGTTAGCCGCAAATGAGAACTCGCTGTGACGAAATAATTCAATCAAAACATTGACAATCATTACTTACTTCCTACAATTCCCAGGGTCGGCCATTATCTTCCTATGCAAACCGTGTGAAAATTCTTATGGATTATATGCTGGAATAGAGTTCTACAAAATAGTAGTTGTTACGAAGAATCGATTGGCTTCTAGTTTTCTTTCCTCAACCTGTTTGCAATGAGTGACTACAAAAATTAACGCATACACTTATGCCGATCAAGGCTGAAGTGCCCAAAAATCTCGACGGTGATTGGTTAATTTGCAGCAAGCCTCACTTTGGAAGTGAATTCTTGACATGCTAGAGATAAGTATCCTTTCACCGCTGCTTCAAGATTTTTTTTTTCTTTAACATTGTTTACCAGAAAATCTCAAATATTCCTCTAGACGCACATACGAGCACGCATATATTTGAAAAACAGGTTATATCGACAGCGAATGCAGTTAAATTCGTATTCCTTCTATACTGCTATCTTGTCTAACTTGACACGCGAGAATTCTCAGGCCCAAGATAAAAAACAAAGATGCGAGAGATCACGACGAACCCTATGCTTTGTACAAAAGAGAATTTGTATGGAAACCGTTTTTCATAGTTCATCTTGATATATCTGTATAAAAGGTTCTTATCCAGTGCAAGAAATATGATCCAAAACTACGAGCCTGAGAAAAACATTGCTGTGTTTAAAAATGTACAAAAATGTCAGTATGATTTTGTGAAGATTTTATGTTTTCGAAACTGAAGAAGTCCTGGTATTTCATCCGCAATATCTGCACACAAGAGACTAAGTATTGTTTATAATATCTATGCTATAAGATAAACTGAGAAAAAGGTTTCAACAAGTGGACTGCGAGCAAGCCCCCCTTTTCGGCGAAGTCCGTTGCGCGAGTCTGAAAAAGTCAGCCAAAACAAGAATGTTAGCGCGCCACGCGAAGTCAAGGAACTAAATATTAAAAATGTTTTCAGCAATGTTATCTAAGTTTCGGTAAAGGATATGACCATCAGACCGTTTCGCACCAGCAAATATAACTAATGCTGTAGTAAAGTACACAGTCGAACCTGTATTTAGCGGTCACTCGCGTGGAATGGCGGGATGACCGCTTGATACAGGTTCTACGGATTAGGAGTATTACAAACAACGCCACTTTATGCCATAATTTACCACTTGATGTACAAAATCTCGCTCTTTGATTTTGCTACTTTGATCTCGCTACTTTGATTTTGGAATTAAAAGTTACTTGAAAGATTATATTGTACGCTAGTTTTATAAAAGGGTCTGTTCCCAGCTGCTAATATTGATCCTTTTTATGTTTATTTTGTTATGTTTGAGTGGTGCGCTTCGTCAAACATTGTCACCACAGACCTCTCGCTAACTAGCGCTGCTCAAGATTTTCTTTCCCGCGGGCGAAGAAACACACAAGCCGAAGCGTTCACGATGAGGGCATTCCTGCAGGCTATGCTAGCTGATTTATGCATTAGATGTTCTAGACTCTCACGCATCTCTATATAAACGGAGCTGTTGAATTCAATAAAGCAGCGTGTTCAAAGTGACTTCTATAGTTTCTGTTGCAACTAAAATGCAATGATCCTCTTATTAAAATAAATAAATAAAAAGCAACTATTAATGATTACGAAAACAACTTCATCGCTTTGTTAAAATGACATCGTCTCAGAATTTAATTTGTGAGCCACTCAAGAGAACGTGATAAAAGGAACGAATCAAAAACCACAAAAAGAGCCGTAGTCCCCCAGGAAGTCATCAATAGCGTTGCTATTGTTTCTTGTTTCTTCTCAAAGAAAAGTGTGCATATTGAGTAAGGGGCAAAGCGGAAATTTTGCTCAAACATGTTTTAAAACCACCTTCGCTAAATCAGGACCGAAAGAAAAAACGCGTTTAGAACTAAGGCCAGGATTTCTTTATGAGCATTAATTTTAAAAGAATATAAGACCTCAACAAATTTTCCTTTCTTATGTGGTAACTCATTTCCAAGTCAATCTAAGTGAAAGTGCGTTTGCATAGAGTTTTTCCGCAATATTCAACACCTCAAGTCCACTGCATGATAACAGAACAGAGCGGAGTCGAATCAACTCCGAATGGGAAACCCATTTAATCTGTGATTTGTCACACAACTAACGATCTCTCCTAAGTTCAAGACATAACGTTAGCCGCAAATGAGAACTCGCTGTGACGAAATAATTCAATCAAAACATTGACAGTCATTACTTACTTCCTACAATTCCCAGGGTCGGCCATTATCTTCCTATGGAAGCCGCGTGAAAATCCCTATGGATTATATGCTGGAATAGAGTTCCACAAAAAAGTAGTTGTTACGAAGAATCGATTGGCTTCTAGTTTTCTTTCCTCAACCCGTTTACAATGAGTGACTACAAAAATTAACGCATACACTTATGCCGATCAAGGCTGAAGTGCCCAAAAATCTCGACGGTGATTGGTCAATTTGCAGCAAGCCTCACTTTGGAAGTGAATTCTTCACATGCTAGAGATAAGTATCCTTTCACCGCTGCTTCAAGATTTTTTTTTTTTAACATTGTTTACCAGAAAATCTCAAATATGCCTCTAGACGCACATACGAGCACGCATATATTTCAAAAACAGGTTATATCTACAGCGAATGCAGTTAAATTCTTATTCCTTCTATACTGCTATCTTGTCTAACTTGACACGCGAGAATTCTCAGGCCCAAGATAAAAAACAAAGATGCGAGAGATCACGACGAACCCTATGCTTTGTACAAAAGAGAATTTGTACTGAAACCGTTATTCATAGTTCATCTTGACATATCTCTATAAAAGGTTCTTATCCAGTGCAAGAAATATGATACAAAACTACGAGCCTGAGAAAAACATTGCTGTGTTTAAAAATGTACAAAAATGTCAGTTTGATTTTGTGAAGATTTTATGTTTTCGAAACTGAAGAAGTCCTGGTATTTCATCCGCAATATCTGCACACAAGAGACTAAGTATTGTTTATAATATCTATGCTATAAGATAAACTGAGAAAAAGGTTTCAACAAGTGGACTGCGAGCAAGCCCCCCTTTTCGGCGAAGTCCGTTGCGCGAGTCTGAAAAAGTCAGCCAAAACAAGAATGTTAGCGCGCCACGAGAAGTCAAGGAACTAAATATTTAAAATGTTTTCAGCAATGTTATCTAAGTTTCGGTAAAGGATATGACCATCAGACCGTTTCGCACCAGCAAATATAACTAATGCTGTAGTAAAGTACACAGTCGAACCTGTATTTAGCGGTCACTCGCGTGGAATGGCGGGATGACCGCTTGATACAGGTTCGACGGATTAGGAGTATTACAAACAACTCCACTTTATGCCATAATTTACCACTTGATGTACAAAATCTCGCTCTTTGATTTTGCTACTTTGATCTCGCTACTTTGATTTTGGGATTAAAAGTTACTTGAAAGATTATATTGTACGCTAGTTTTATAAAAGGGTCTGTTCCCAGCTGCTAATATTGATCCTTTTTTTGTTTATTTTGTTATGTTTGAGTGGTGCGCTCAGTCAAACATTGTCACCACAGACCTCTCGCTAACTAGTGCTGCTCAAGATTTTCTTTCCCGCGGGCGAAGAAACACACAAGCCGAAGCGTTCACGATGAGGGCATTCCTGCAGGCTATGCTAGCTGATTTATGCATTAGATGTTCTAGACTCTCACGCATCTCTATATAAACGGAGCTGTTGAATTCAATAAAGCAGTGTGTTCAAAGTGACTTCTACAGTTTCTGTTGCAACTAAAATGCAATGATCCTCTTATGAAAATAAATAAATAAAAAACAACTATTAATGATTACGAAAACAACTTCATCGCTTTGTTAAATTGACATCGTCTCAGAATTTAATTTGTGAGCCACTCAAGAGAACGTGATAAAAGGAACGAATCAAAAACCACAAAAAGAGCCGTAGTCCCCCAGGAAGTCATCAATAGCGTTGCTATTGTTTCTTGTTTCTTCTCAAAGAAAAGTGTGCATATTGAGTGAGGGGCAAAGCGGAAATTTTGCTCAAACATGTTTTTAAACCACCTTCGCTAAATCAGGACCGAAAGAAAAAACGCGTTTAGAACTAAGGCCAGGATTTCTTTATGAGCATTAATTTTAAAGAATATAACACCTCAACAAAGTTTTCTTTCTTATGTGGTAGCTCATTTCCAAGTCAATCTTAGTGAAAGTGCGTTTGCATAGAGTTTTTCCGCAATATTCAACACCTCAAGTCCACTGCACGATAACAGAACAGAGCTGAGTCGAATCAACTCCGAATGGGAAACCCATTTAATCTGTGATTTCCCACACAACTAACAATCTCTCCTAAGTTCAAGACATAACGTTAGCCGCAAATGAGAACTCGCTGTGACGAAATAATTCAATCAAAACATTGACAATCATTACTTACATCCTACAATTCCCAGGGTCGGCCATTATCTTCCTATGCAAACCGTGTGAAAATCCCTATGGATTATATGCTGGAATAGAGTTCCACAAAATAGTAGTTGTTACGAAGAATCGATTGGCTTCTAGTTTTTTTTCCTCAAACCGTTTACAGTGAGTGTACAAAAATTAACGCATACACGTATGCCGATCAAGGCTGAAGTGCCCAAAAATCTCGACGGTGATTGGTCAATTTGCAGCAAGCCTCACTTTGGAAGTGAATTCTTCACATGCTAGAGATAAGTATCCTTTCACTGCTGCTTCAAGATTCTTTTTTTTTTAACATTGTTTACCAGAAAATCTCAAATATGCCTCTAGACGCACATACGAGTACGCATATATCTCAAAAACAGGTTATATCGACAGCGAATGCAGTTAAATTCTTATTCCTTCTATACTGCTATCTTGTCTAACTTGACACGCGAGAATTCTCAGGCCCAAGATAAAAAACAAAGATGCGAGAGATCACGACGAACCCTATGCTTTGTACAAAAGAGAATTTGTACTGAAACCGTTATTCATAGTTCATCTTGACATATCTCTATAAAAGGTTCTTATCCAGTGCAAGAAATATGATCCAAAACTACGAGCCTGAGAAAAACATTGCTGTGTTTAAAAATGTACAAAAATGTCAGTTTGATTTTGTGAAGATTTTATGTTTTCGAAACTGAAGAAGTCCTGGTATTTCATCCGCAATATCTGCACACAAGAGACTAAGTATTGTTTATAATATCTATGCTATAAGATAAGCTGAGAAAAAGGTTTCAACAAGTGGACTGCGAGCAAGCCCCCCTTTTCGGCGAAGTCCGTTGCGCGAGTCTGAAAAAGTCAGCCAAAACAAGAATGTTAGCGCGCCACGAGAAGTCAAGGAACTAAATATTTAAAATGTTTTTAGCAATGTTATCTAAGTTTCGGTAAAGGATATGACCATCAGACCGTTTCGCACCAGCAAATATAACTAATGCTGTAGTAAAGTATACAGTCGAACCTGTATTTAGCGGTCACTCGCGTGGAATGGCGGGATGACCGCTTGATACAGGTTCCACGGATTAGGAGTATTACAAACAACGCCACTTTATGCCATAATTTACCACTTAATGTACAAAATCTCGCTCTTTGATTTTGCTACTTTGATCTCGCTACTTTGATTTTGGAATTAAAAGTTACTTGAAAGATTATATTGTACGCTAGTTTTATAAAAGGGTCTGTTCCCAGCTGCTAATATTGATCCTTTTTTTGTTTATTTTGTTATGTTTGAGTGGTGCGCTTAGTCAAACATTATCACCACAGACCTCTCGCTAACTAGCGCTGCTCAAGATTTTCTTTCCCGCGGGCGAAGAAACACACAAGCCGAAGCGTTCACGATGAGGGCATTCCTGCAGGCTATGCTAGCTGATTTATGCATTAGATGTTCTAGACTCTCACGCACCTCTATATAAACGGAGCTGTTGAATTCAATAAAGCAGTGTGTTCAAAGTGACTTCTACAGTTTCTGTTGCAACTAAAATGCAATGATCCTCTTATAAAAATAAATAAATAAAAAACAACTATTAATGATTACGAAAACAACTTCATCGCTTTGTTAAAATGACATCGTCTCAGAATTTAATTTGTGAGCCACTCAAGAGAACGTGATAAAAGGAACGAATCAAAAACCACAAAAAGAGCTGTAGTCCTCCAGGAAGTCATTAATAGCGTTGCTATTGTTTCTTGTTTCTTCTCAAAGAAAAGTGCGCATATTGAGTAAGGGGCAAAGCGGAAATTTTGCTCAAACATGTTTTAAAACCACCTTCGCTAAATCAGGACCGAAAGAAAAAACTCGTTTAGAACTAAGGCCAGGATTTCTTTATGAGCATTAATTTTAAAAGAATACAAGACCTCAACAAAGTTTTCTTTCTTATGTGGTAACTCATTTCCAAGTCAATCTAAGTGAAAGTGCGTTTGCATAGAGTTTTTCCGCAATATTCAACACCTCAGGTCCACAGCACGATAACAGAACAGAGCTGAGTCGAATCAACTCCGAATGGGAAACCCATTTAATCTGTGATTTCCCACACAACTAACAATCTCTCCTAAGTTCAAGACATAACGTTAGCCGCAAATGAGAACTCGCTGTGACGAAATAATTCAATCAAAACATTGACAATCATTACTTACTTCCTACAATTCCCAGGGTCGGCCATTATCTTCCTATGCAAACCGTGTGAAAATTCTTATGGATTATATGCTGGAATAGAGTTCTACAAAATAGTAGTTGTTACGAAGAATCGATTGGCTTCTAGTTTTCTTTCCTCAACCCGTTTACAATGAGTGACTACAAAAATTAACGCATACACGTATGCCGATCAAGGCTGAAGTGCCCAAAAATCTCGACGGTGATTGGTTAATTTGCAGCAAGCCTCACTTTGGAAGTGAATTCTTCACATGCTAGAGATAAGTATCCTTTCACCGCTGCTTCAAGATTTTTTTTTTCTTTAACATTGTTTACCAGAAAATCTCAAATATTCCTCTAGACGCACATACGAGCACGCATATATTTCAAAAACAGGTTATACCGACAGCGAATGCAGTTAAATTCTTATTCCTTCTATACTGCTATCTTGTCTAACTTGACACGCGAGAATTCTCAAGCCCAAGATAAAAAACAAAGATGCAAGAGATCATGACGAACAATATGCTTTGTACAAAAGAGAATTTGTACTGAAACCGTTATTCATAGTTCATCTTGACATATCTGTATAAAAGGTTCTTATCCAGTGCAAGAAATATGATCCAAAACTACGAGCCTGAGAAAAACATTGCTGTGTTTAAAAATGTACAAAAATGTCAGTATGATTTTGTGAAGATTTTATGTTTTCGAAACTGAAGAAGTCCTGGTATTTCATCCGCAATATCTGCACACAAGAGACTAAGTATTGTTTATGATATCTATGCTAAAAGATAAACTGAGAAAAAGGTTTCAACAAGTGGACTGCGAGCAAGACCCCCTTTTCGGCGAAGTCCGTTGCGCGAGTCTGAAAAAGTCAGCTAAAACAAGAATGTTAGCGCGCCACGAGAAGTCAAGGAACTAAATATTTAAAATGTTTTCAGCAATGTTATCTAAGTTTCGGTAAAGGATATGACCATCAGACCGTTTCGCACCAGCAAATATAACTAATGCTGTAGTAAAGTACACAGTCGAACCTGTATTTAGCGGTCACTCGCGTGGAATGGCGGGATGACCGCTTGATACAGGTTCTACGGATTAGGAGTATTACAAACAACGCCACTTTATGCCATAATTTACCACTTGATGTACAAAATCTCGCTCTTTGATTTTGCTACTTTGATCTCGCTACTTTGATTTTGGGATTAAAAGTTACTTGAAAGATCATATTGTACGCTAGTTTTATAAAAGGGTCTGTTCCCAGCTGCTAATATTGATCCTTTTTATGTTTATTTTGTTATGTTTGAGTGGTGCGCTTAGTCAAACATTGTCACCACAGACCTCTCGCTAACTAGCGCTGCTCAAGATTTTCTTTCCCGCGGGCGAAGAAACACACAAGCCGAAGCGTTCACGATGAGGGCATTCCTGCAGGCTATGCTAGCTGATTTATGCATTATATGTTCTAGACTCTCACGCATCTCTATATAAACGGAGCTGTTGAATTCAATAAAGCAGTGTGTTCAAAGTGACTTCTACAGTTTCTGTTGCAACTAAAATGCAATGATCCTCTTATAAAAATAAATAAATAAAAAACAACTATTAATGATTACGAAAACAACTTCATCGCTTTGTTAAAATGACATCGTCTCAGAATTTAATTTGTGAGCCACTCAGGAGAACGTGATAAAAGGAACGAATCAAAAACCACAAACAGAGCCGTAGTCCCACAGGAAGTCATTAATAGCGTTGCTATTGTTTCTTGTTTCTTCTCAAAGAAAAGTGTGCATATTGAGTGAGGGGCAAAGCGGAAATTTTGCTCAAACATGTTTTAAAACCACCTTCGCTAAATCAGGACCGAAAGAAAAAACGCGCTTAGAACTAAGGCCAGGATTTCTTTATGAGCATTAATTTTAAAAGAATATAAGACCTCAACAAATTTTCCTTTCTTATGTGGTAACTCATTTCCAAGTCAATCTAAGTGAAAGTGCGTTTGCATAGAGTTTTTCCGCAATATTCAACACCTCAAGTCCACTGCACGATAACAGAACAGAGCTGAGTGGAATCAACTCCGAATGGGAAACCCATTTAATCTGTGATTTGCCACACAACTAACGATCTCTCCTAAGTTCAAGACATAACGTTAGCCGCAAATGAGAACTCGCTGTGACGAAATAATTCAATCAAAACATTGACAATCATTACTTACTTCCTACAATTCCCAGGGTTGGCCATTATCTTCCTATGCAAGCCGCGTGAAAATCCCTATGGATTATATGCTGGAATAGAGTTCTACAAAATAGTAGTTGTTACGAAGAATCGATTGGCTTCTAGTTTTCTTTCCTCAACCCGTTTACAATGAGTGACTACAAAAATTAACGCATACACGTATGCCGATCAAGGCTGAAGTGCACAAAAATCTCGACGGTGATTGGTCAATTTGCAGCAAGCCTCACTTTGGAAGTGAATTCTTCACATGCTAGAGATAAGTATCCTTTCACCGCTGCTTCAAGATTTTTTTTTTCTTTAACATTGTTTACCAGAAAATCTCAAATATGCCTCTAGACACACATACGAGTACGCATATATTTCAAAAACAGGTTATATCGGAACGGAAGGCAGTTAAATTCTTATTCCTTCTATACTGCTATCTTGTCTAACTTGACACGCGAGAATTCTCAGGCCCAAGATAAAAAACAAAGATGCAAGAGATCACGACGAACAATATGCTTTGTACAAAAGAGAATTTGTACTGAAACCGTTATTCATAGTTCATCTTGACATATCTGTATAAAAGGTTCTTATCCAGTGCAAGAAATATGATCCAAAACTACGAGCCTGAGAAAAACATTGCTGTGTTTAAAAATGTACAAAAATATCAGTATGATTTTGTGAAGATTTTATGTTTTCGAAACTGAAGAAGTCCTGGTATTTCATCCGCAATATCTGCACACAAGAGACTAAGTATTGTTTATGATATCTATGCTATAAGATAAACTGAGAAAAAGGTTTCAACAAGTGGACTGCGAGCAAGACCCCCTTTTCGGCGAAGTCCGTTGCGCGAGTCTGAAAAAGTCAGCCAAAACAAGAATGTTAGCGCGCCACGAGAAGTCAAGGAACTAAATATTTAAAATGTTTTCAGCAATGTTATCTAAGTTTCGGTAAAGGATATGACCATCAGACCGTTTCGCACCAGCAAATATAACTAATGCTGTAGTAAAGTATACAGTCGAACCTGTATTTAGCGGTCACTCGCGTGGAATGGCGGGATGACCGCTTGATACAGGTTCCACGGATTAGGAGTATTACAAACAACGCCACTTTATGCCATAATTTACCACTTGATGTACAAAATCTCGCTCTTTGATTTTGCTACTTTGATCTCGCTACTTTGATTTTGGGATTAAAAGTTACTTGAAAGATTATATTGTACGGTAGTTTTATAAAAGGGTCTGTTCCCAGCTGCTAATATTGATCCTTTTTTTGTTTATTTTGTTATGTTTGAGTGGTGCGCTTAGTCAAACATTATCACCACAGACCTCTCGCTAACTAGCGCTGCTCAAGATTTTCTTTCCCGCGGGCGAAGAAACACACAAGCCGAAGCGTTCACGATGAGGGCATTCCTGCAGGCTATGCTAGCTGATTTATGCATTATATGTTCTAGACTCTCACGCATCTCTATATAAACGGAGCTGTTGAATTCAATAAAGCAGTGTGTTCAAAGTGACTTCTACAGTTTCTGTTGCAACTAAAATGCAATGATCCTCTTACAAAAATAAATAAATAAAAAACAACTATTAATGATTACGAAAACAACTTCATCGCTTTGTTAAAATGACATCGTCTCAGAATTTAATTTGTGAGCCACTCATGAGAACGTGATAAAAGGAACGAATCAAAAACCACAAAAAGAGCTGTAATCCCCCAGGAAGTCATCAATAGCGTTGCTATTGTTTCTTGTTGCTTCTTATAGAAAAGTGTGCATATTGAGTGAGGGGAAAGAGGAAATTTTGCTCAAACATGTTTTAAAACCACCTTCGCTAAATCAGGACCGAAAGAAAAAACGCGCTTAGAACTAAGGCCAGGATTTCTTTATGAGCATTAATTTTAAAAGAATATAAGACCTCAACAAAGTTTTCTTTCTTATGTGGTAACTCATTTCCAAGTAAATCTAAGTGAAAGTGCGTTTACATAGAGTTTTTCCGCAATATTCAACACCTCAAGTGCACTGCACGATAACAGAACAGAGCTGAGTGGAATCAACTCCGAATGGGAAACCCATTTAATCTGTGATTTCCCACACAACTAACAATCTCTCCTAAGTTCATGACATAACGTTATCCGCAAATGAGAACTCGCTGTGACGAAATAATTCAATCAAAACATTGACAATCATTACTTACTTCCTACAATTCCCAGGGTCGGCCATTATCTTCCTATGCAAGCCGCGTGAAAATCCCTATGGATTATATGCTGGAATAGAGTTCTACAAAATAGTAGTTGTTACGAAGAATCGATTGGCTTCTAGTTTTCTTTCCTCAATCCGTTTACAATAGGTGTACAAAAATTAACGCATACACGTATGCCGATCAAGGCTGAAGTGCCCAAAAATCTCGACGGTGATTGGTCAATTTGCAGCAAGCCTCACTTTGGAAGTGAATTCTTCATATGCTAGAGATAAGTATCCTTTCACCGCTGCTTCAAGATTTTTTTTTTTTTTTTTTTTTTAACATTGTTTACCAGAAAATCTCAAATATGCCTCTAGACGCACATACGAGCACGCATATATTTGAAAAACAGGTTATATCGACAGCGAATGCAGTTAAATTCTTATTCCTTCTATACTGCTATCTTGTCTAACTTGACACGCGAGAATTCTCATGCCCAAGATAAAAAACAAAGATGCGAGAGATCACGACGAACCCTATGCTTTGTACAAAAGAGAATTTGTACTGAAACCGTTATTCATAGTTCATCTTGACATATCTGTATAAAAGGTTCTTATCCAGTGCAAGAAATATGATCCAAAACTACGAGCCTGAGAAAAACATTGCTGTGTTTAAAAATGTACAAAAATGTCAGTATGATTTTGTGAAGATTTTATGTTTTCGAAACTGAAGAAGTCCTGGTATTTCATCCGCAATATCTGCACACAAGAGACTAAGTATTGTTTATAATATCTATGCTATAAGATAAACTGAGAAAAAGGTTTCAACAAGTGGACTGCGAGCAAGCCCCCCTTTTCGGCGAAGTCCGTTGCGCGAGTCTGAAAAAGTCAGCCAAAACAAGAATGTTAGCGCGCCACGAGAAGTCAAGGAACTAAATATTTAAAATGTTTTCAGCAATGTTATCTAAGTTTCGGTAAAGGATATGACCATCAGACCGTTTCGCACCAGCAAATATAACTAATGCTGTAGTAAAGTGTACAGTCGAACCTATATTTAGCAGTCACTCTCGTGGAATGGCGGGATGACCGCTTGATAAAGGTTCCACGGATTAGGAGTATTACAAACAACGCCACTTTATGCCATAATTTACCACTTAATGTACAAAATCTCGCTCTTTGATTTTGCTACTTTGATCTCGCTACTTTGATTTTGGGATTAAAAGTTACTTGAAAGATTATATTGTACGCTAGTTTTATAAAAGGGTCTGTTCCCAGCTGCTAATATTGATCCTTTTTTTGTTTATTTTGTTATGTTTGAGTGGTGCGCTTAGTCAAACATTGTCACCACAGACCTCTCGCTAACTAGCGCTGCTCAAGATTTTCTTTCCCGCGGGCGAAGAAACACACAAGCCGAAGCGTTCACGATGAGGGCATTCCTGCAGGCTATGCTAGCTGATTTATGCATTATATGTTCTAGACTCTCACGCATCTCTATATAAACGGAGCTGTTGAATTCAATAAAGCAGTGTGTTCAAAGTGACTTCTACAGTTTCTGTTGCAACTAAAATGCAATGATCCTCTTATAAAAATAAATAAATAAAAAACAACTATTAATGATTACGAAAACAACTTCATCGCTTTGTTAAAATGACATCGTCTCAGAATTTAATTTGTGAGCCACTCATGAGAACGTGATAAAAGGAACGAATCAAAAACCACAAAAAGAGCCGTAGTCCCCCAGGAAGTCATTAATAGCGTTGCTATTGTTTCTTGTTTCTTCTCAAAGAAAAGTGTGCATATTGAGTGAGGGGCAAAGCGGAAATGTTGCTCAACCATGTTTTAAAACCACCTTCGCTAAATCAGGACCGAAAGAAAAAACGCGTTTAGAACTAAGGCCAGGATTTCTTTATGAGAATTAATTTTAAAAGAATATAAGACCTCAACAAAGTTTTCTTTCTTATGTGGTAACTCATTTCCAAGTCAATCTTAGTGAAAGTGCGTTTGCATGGAGTTTTTCCGCAATATTCAACACCTCAAGTCCACTTCACGATAACAGAACAGAGCTGAGTCGAATCAACTCCGAATGGGAACCATTTAATCTGTGATTTGCCACACAACTAACAATCTCTCCTAAGTTCAAGACATAACGTTAGCCGCAAATGAGAACTCGCTGTGACGAAATAATTCAATCAGAACATTGACAATCATTACTAGCTTCCTACATTTCCCAGGGTCGGCCATTATCTTCCTATGCAAGCCGCGTGAAAACTCCTATGGATTATATGCTGGAATAGAGTTCTACAAAATAGTAGTTGTTACGAAGAATCGATTGGCTTCTAGTTTTCTTTCCTCAACCCGTTTACAATGAGTGTACAAAAATTAACGCATACACGTATGCCGACAAGGCTGAAGTGCCCAAAAATCTCGACGGTGATTGGTCAATTTGCAGCAAGCCTCACTTTGGAAGTGAATTCTTCACATGCTTGAGATAAGTATCCTTTCACCGCTGCTTCAAGATTTTTTTTTTTTTTTTTAACATTGTTTACCAGAAAATCTCAAATATGCCTCTAGACGCACATACGAGCACGCATATATTTGAAAAACAGGTTATATCAACAGCGAATGCAGTTAAATTCTTATTCCTTCTATACTGCTATCTTGTCTAAATTGACAAGCGAGAATTCTCAGGACTAAGATAAAAAACAAGATGCGAGAGATCACGACGAACAATATGCTTTGTACAAAAGAGAATTTGTACTGAAACCGTTATTCATAGTTCATCTTGACATATCTGTAAAAAAGGTTCTTATCCAGTTCAAGAAATATGATCCAAAGTTAAATTTTTCCGAAACTTTAAACAGAAAATCATGGGTAACAGATTCATATGCTTTTACAAAATCTATAGCAACCAAGATTCCAGAGCTATTTGTCATTCCCAAACTATCCTCGGTGGTCTACACCGCATCAAACACAGATCCTCATCCCACAAATCCATTTTGATTGTAATGAGTACTTTCGACTATTTTCATTAACAAATATTTTCTTAATGCAGCTCTTTTCCTTTTTGTTATTTTTTAGGTTAAAAAAAATTTATTCCTCAGGAAGCCGTAGTCTTAGAAAATAGCCAAGTTGATCACGTTTTATTTTGGTAGTGCGCACAAACAATTAACAAAATAGATATTTCTTCGTCGGACCGGCAAGGTTTTCATGATATGAACTTTTTTAATTGGGCGGAAACTTGTGAAAGAAGGCGCGGTTAGAACAGGGCAAAATTAAACAAGAGCAAACAAGATATCTTTGGAATACCGGCTGTATTTATTTCTCAGTGACGCCGCACATGGGTAAATTGTTGAATTTTGGGAGATTTATTTGCATAGAAGAGGAATCGGTATCTTTCCGTTTCCAACATTTCATTAGCATATGTGTAAGATTGTGATCTATTAAGGGCAGTGAAATCTCCAATGCTGTAAGATAACGTGGGTCTTTCCTCCGGAACTTACAAAACATGCCTGATTACGAAGAATATTTTTAGCCAAGAACAAAGGACTTTTAAAAGCATTTGGGAGCAAACTCGTGTTAGTCGTCGCAAACTTGTCGGGGAGGGGGTAAACTTGCGATGTGGGAGCCTAGGAACTGGTCATCATCTTCCAAGATGATCTTGCTAGTAATCTACTTACAGGTCTTCTACGCGTCTGTCCTCCAGGAGATCATAGGCAATAACCATTCAGAATGCATGTATAATTCATCTTCTCATAAAAATACTCTTTGCGAATGCTAAAGAACATCCTCATCTTTTATAAAACCAGATATTTTCAAGTTCAAAAATAACTTTAAATAAGGCTAAACCTCGACAAGGAGACAAAGATTGATGAGTTTAACGCATTCTACAAGGTTTACTATTGCAAATTATGAAGATCAACACCTCTCCACGAAAAACAAATTTAAGCCCATTTCTTCCAAGAAATATAAGGTAAGAGAGAAAACCAATGTGGAACCTTTAATTCCTATGGGTGACCAAAAAATAATTTCTCCTTACTATCTCAATACAATTTATTCAAAAGTGTACAGTCGCCCTTTCTCTTTCCTCTCTAATTGACACGCATCAGACTGTGACAGAAACGCCGAGGTCAATTTCGGGGATGAGGCTGCACCTCACTCCCAGAGTTCTGCGGCTGATTTTTTTTTCGACTGGTATAACGGACTTCGCCAACTATAGTCTACGTAAATACCCCATATATGATCTTATGCGCCGATCAATTTGAAATGTCCCGGGTCCATTGCAGTTCAAACTTGAGGATCATTTTGTTCACCGGGATCACATACGCATTAGTTGCACAGATGTAAAGTTCTCTCCTCGCGTGTGACTCGCCCTTCGTGCCCGCCTCGCGCTTACATTCGAAAGAAATATTAATCTAAGTATAAGATAAACAAATATCTTCTGCCGCTATCTTCATTCGAGACTAGAGGAATTTTAAGAAAGGCACAGGGATTCACAAAAATTTAGATTGCTCTAAGCTGAATAAATGTTCTCGAACAACTACTGAGGAGATGAAAATCTTCTTTGTTTTCTTTCGTCCAGCCTCTCAGTATCTTCTTCTTGCTAATCTTTATCCTTTACTTCCTTCAAACGCAGTACTAAATCTCTCATTTCTGACAACATCCTCCTTTGCTTGTCAAGTTGATCCTGAAATCACGTCGCAGATCTCCAATTTCCTTCTGAACGTCTTCATTTGTTACTCTACTAAAATAGTCTCTGTCGGGATGGCACATCTAAAACGTGCAAAAATCAAACGTCTCAAATTTAAAAATGAAAAAGACAAAAATTTAGGACAGCGATGATCAAAGTTGTCAACTAGAGACTTTAAATTCCACAATTGTGGAATACAGATTTGCTTGAAATAAAATTAGATGAGATCGACGCGTTCTTTGCCTGTTCTTGCCTTAAAGCAATCAGGGCACAGCCTTTTGGTAAAAAGGTCGGATAGTTTGTAAATGTTCGCAAACATTAAAATTACACAAACTTGAACATACCTTGGTGAACACTGTAATGCCTTCAAATCCCAATGAAACGAAAGGAAATAGTTTATTTCCCTCGGTATACTGCACTGAAGAACGCGTATTTCTATACCATTCAAGAAGAACAACACAGAGACTTTTCCTTCGGGAACTCCCCTAAAATCAACTTCACAGGCGATGAGATGACGGTTGCCGTAAGTTCCATGCTTTTAATTTTTGTTTCAGTATGCAAATGAGTTTTTTTGCTCATGAGACCGAGGGAATACTAGTTACTTTGACCAAAAAAAAATAATAACGATGATAAAGACGGTGTTAGCCACAATATAAACAATCAACATCCGAAACAATTAACAAAAGCAGCTATGATAACAACTGCAATAATGATGATGATTACAAAGCAATAGCACTAATATAAATAATAATAATAATAATAATAGTGATATAAATGTAAACGATTAATCCAAAAAGGAATTTCGGCTGAATGATAGCACCATCGCACTATTCAAAGGTGGCCATCAAAGTTCGTATAACTTGACTTAATCTTTCATACCCTAACATAATTATGAATATTTTCCATGCTGTTCACTATACAATTGTGCCGACAAGGAAGAATTATTTAAACAATGAAGAGCTTTTTCAGTTGGTGATCATTTACGATATCCTTGTGTCCCTAATGTTTGACTCAGGGATGATAATGTGTGGAGAAATTACATGTCAGTCACTCTTAGGTGTTACAGGGTTAGGAACAAGTCTCTGTAAGAATCAAACATCTTAGGAAATGAAAATGCAGTTAGGCACTCAGGGGGATGCACAAAAATGCCCTTTTTAAAGGTCGCAGCACTCTTGTTGCCATGGTAACAACGACTGTTTGTTCGAGGCCTGGGGCCTCATTTTCTTACAAAAACGTCGCAAAAAAAGAGTGAAATGTTTATTTCTCTCTCTGAAGCTAAATACAACATTATAAATTGGCACTTCTACCATACATAGTAACATCATTCGTCTTCACATTGATTTATTCAATTTTCCCTGGGAGTGAATGTGAACACACCAGTAGATTATTCATCTCGGTACAGTTTCGGTCAATTTTGTTGTCGGGTAAAACAGGGAAAACTTTTATCTGAATTTCTCCAAAAGTACCCAGATTCTGGAACTGAAACTACCCACCTAGCTGGTTATAATAATCTAGTTTATAAATATGTAAAAATCTCTGCGGGCCTGCCTCTACTTTTTATAGGGACAATTCGCGAACGAAGCTCAAAAATCAGATATTGCATAATTTGGCGATGTTTACATCTAATGTTCTCAACAACAAACGTTTCAGACAAATGAAACATGCAAGGATTTCAAAGAATGTTATCTTAAGAGCAATATCCCGAAGAGAAATCGCGACCGATGGAAACTTCACGAAGAAATACAGCGTCACGCTATCGTGATAACGTACATGTTTATGACAAATGACTGGTGTAAGGATAGTTTCGTGTAGATCAGCCGACTTCAACATGTTTCAAATGACATACAAGTATAATAGTGTATCTTCAGAGGATTTCGGATTTCTCAAATTCCCATGAAAGAAGGTGCAGCACCCGGAATCTGGATGATATGCACACGATTTGGGGTATATATTTGTAGTTACGTCGAGTTGTCCTCCATGAAGGTTGATCAATTGTTTTTTTAAAAGATGACAACCAGAGGTGAGATTTCTCTTCGGGATATTTCTCATAAGATAACATTCTTTCAAAGCCTCGCACGTTTCATTTGTCTGAAACGTTTGTTGCGAGCGAATAGATAACCACAGTAAATACCCATGTACATTTTCCAGCCTCCTATGGGTTGAAACATATTAAAATCTGTGTGACTGGCGACTGGAATGTTGACCGCGAAAGGTCAAATAACTGCATTTTAACGGACTTTGAAAAGCTTTTGTACCGCTCTCAATCATTTGCCCAAAGAAATTTTTACAGTAATATTGAGAACATCTTTTCGCAATTTTACCGCCAAAAGCTTAATCCATTTGAAGGTTTAGCACATGCTGAAAATTAACTTTACTCACAAAGTACTTTTACTGAAGAGAAATGTATGCTTTCGAATTTAAATTATTTTACACGCAAAGAGGAACGCAGTGTTTACAAAAATCGTTTTGTGAGGTCTTATGAAGTTAATAAAGATTTGAGTGTTAAAAAGACGAGATAGTGATTCGTTTTTGAACGCGAAACCCTAAAACTTGTGTAATAATTTGCTGCAAAAAATGACGATTTTAACTGAATTTTGTTATTTGTATTTTTCTCTGAAATAAAAAGATATTTTGCCAAAAAAAGTATCCAGTGATTTTAGTTATAGTCTAGCCTATCTAATATTAAGATAAGAAAGAAATCGAATTTTTCCATACTTGCCGCGAAATTTAGAATTTGTCTGATTTTTATAGAAAAGCGCTCTTAAATCTATCATTCTTAAAAATTGTAAATTACTCCAAAACGATTCAGAGACTGGCACTATCTTTTCGCAACCCCCACTTATTTCATTCAAACGTGACAAAAAAATAGGCAACTTTTTAGTCAGGAGTTCATTTCAAATCAATGACCAATCTGGAACTTTCAAATGCGCTCGCTCACGCCGCAAAACTTGTTCTTTCATTCATAACGTAAAGAAAATATCGGGACCTAAGAGATCCATTAAGATCACTGATCACTTTACTTGTACCTCCGCCAATGTTATTTACTGCATAATTTGCACTTATTGCAATAAGTTATACATCGGCGAAACTGGAAGACGACTGGGTGACCGATTCCGAGAACAGCTTCGCGACGTGGAAAGAAATGACAAGGACGCAGCCAAACCAGTCACTAGACACTTTAATCTTCCTAATCATTCTAAACAACATACGGCAGTTTGCGGCCTTTCATTACTTCTAGGCAGTTCGGAAAGCCGTAAAACACTAGAACAAAAATTCATCTTCCAAATCGGCACCCTTAACCCCACGGAATCAACGAGCACTTTTCATTCAACAAATTTATTCCTGTTTTCTCGTCACCATATTCCCACCAATGGCGTAGCTCCACTTTCTGCATATAAAACCACACACAACCCACAATTCCACCAATCGCTCTGACGAAGGGCTAACACTCGAAACGTCAGCTTTTTTACCCTTAACGGTGGTTAATTTACGTTTTCAACTCAGTTGTTAACACTAAATTACCTGCTATAGTAAGTAAATGACACTTTCCAGCCAAAAAATGAAAGGCTTCCATGCAGGAAGTTGCGTGGCACAAGTTTCAAACTTCTGTAAACGCAGTAAGACTTCCGGGTGAAAAAAGATTGTATGGCACAGGAAAAATGATAATTTTACTTGTATGTTGTCTTGTTTATTCCTATTGTAGTCACAACACTCTTAAGATTTCCTCTGTGTTCCTCTAGGATCAACGATAGTCGTTTTAGGGACATTGAAAAAAACAAATATACATTCTGCTTGGATTGAAGAAGAAGCAAGAGTTGCTCTCCGCCTCGAGCAACTATTATGCATCTTTCGTGCCCGCCAAACTTCCCGCGTGCTTCATATCTCGATGAACGCACAGCTGAAGTATGAACCAATTGTTTTATAACATTTTCAACCCGATGGAAAATATTTTTCTCGAGGGATTTGTTTGCTGACATCATGAGCGTGCACAATAGGAATATGAAGCACCCCTGCGGAATTTAATTCGATTAGACAAATTTACTAGCTATGTTATAAAACAAGTTGACCGCCTTTATCGATCGCAAACCTGTCTTGATCGCATGAGCTAAACACACGGTTGACTAAAAACGTGATGGCGCTTCCACAAACTGTGGGCTTCAAAGCTGACGCAGTCGGTGAAGGAGTTTGGTGTGTGTGCACTGTTGAAGAAGTAGACGATGATTACGTGATCGTTTCCTTTGACGGCTGGAATGCGGAGTGGAATTGCCGCGTCTGTGATCCACAAGAGGTCAGGGATAGAATATTGCCTGATTGGAAAAGAAAGCGAAGAAACTTTTCCCTTCAGTGAACAATGTCTTCGCTTTTAGAAGACCGACTTTTACTTTTAAACATCACCCAAACTGAAGTAGACAAAAGCTCAAATTACGGTTCGCTTCAATTTCAGGCGTAAATTTGCATAATCTTTCATGGACGAAATCTTTATGAATTTCAAAGATCAAAACCATTTTCTAAACTACATCTGCCTTATCTTTATCCACTAAGCAAACAAAGCTTTCCAAATTGCAATCAAAACACCAGACGTAGTTCACTTCGAATTTCTCGATCTATCCTAGTTTCTCAGACCGCACCCCAAACAGGTTTTAACAGTGGCCCACAGGGGACAGCTGCAAACAAATGCATATTGGTGCAAACAAATATATGTGGATGTAAACAAATATATATTGATGCAAAAATAATAAAACATTACGTAAAATTAACAAATGTTGCTGCAAATTAGTAAAAGCTCCGACAAATAAAAGCAAAAAAAGAAAACCAAAACCGTGGTCCCCAAATGAATTCTCCCGCCTTACCCCAAAAAGTTTTCAAATTTTTCGCAACTTCACCTATTCGTATTCGTAGGTTCGGCCAAGCCTTTATGGTCACTGGCCCGCATATAGCCGCTAACTATGGCTTATAAATACAGGTGTTTAGTGTTAAATTGTAAAAAACCTCGAAGAAGTCTACGACAGTCGGAGAATAAGGAGTACTGCTCACCAGTCTAGTTTTAAATATTTGTTTTAAAAATTTGGTGCGATTGCTGTGGTCAGTTTTTCCATGCAGGTTGTCGGCATATACCTTTCGCAGAGACGTGGTGGGGGAGGGGGGGGACAGAGACACCAACACAACATTTCACCTGCCGTTCGGTTCGAAAGTTAAGTTTTCAAACCGAGTTCATTTGTTAAATTAAATAGGAAAAAAACACTTCGAACGGAAAACAGAATTATTTTAACGTCTGGATCTTTTGAAAAAAGGTCTCCTAAACAAGTGGCCCTGATTATAAATATTTAAGCAAGGTAAACACATTAGCCTTAACTTGGCTGTTTCTCGAAGCTCAGTGTTTTCCTATATGCCTTTTTCACGTGAAATGAGGCACTTGAATATGTATAATAAACACTAAAAGAGTGAGTAGCTCCGCGTGGCTCCGCGTGGCTCAGAGTGGCTCAGAGTGGCTCAGAGTGGCTCAGAGTGGCTCAGAGTGGCTCAGAGTGGCTCAGAGTGGCTCAGAGTGGCTCAGAGTGGCTCAGAGTGGCTCAGAGTGGCTCGGAATGGCTCAAAATGGCGGGTATAGCGATGCTGAGATGACCAACCTAAGAGGAGATGTTTTGTACCCATTGCGCTGCCGAGGTTCTTTCCAGCACCGCCAACTTCTGTTATTCCTATGAAGACTTTAGAAAGCGGAAAGCAGAGGAACGTGGTTCGAAGTTTTGTGAGGAGGCTAAGGGAAATGCCCCGAGCTCCAAAAATACTGAAGCAAGTGAAGTTATAATACAGACTGGGGAGATGATCTGGAAAGATGGAGAGCCAGCGACAAGGAGAGGAAGCAGTTAACCTTTGAAAGTACTTTCCAACGCGACTTCTCAGGTACTTAGAGCTAAAGCAGTGGCGAAGCAAAATCGCTTCAATTCCAGTTTAATCAAGAGCGACAAAGCGTTAGGATACAAGCTCCTCTATCCCGACAAGTCAGAAGTACTAAGAGATTTCATGGCAAAAGGATCTCGAGTTTACTCTTGGGAAATACAATGAAGAACTCGGGAAACCATACTCCCGAGTAAGTTTTTATCTCTGCAGTAACATTGACTACCTGAGTTACGTTGCGGATGGCGTTGATTCCTCAGATCAGTCTGAAGGTCAGTCAGTTGAAGAATCTGATGATAGTGTTGGACAAAGGTCTTCAAAAAGTGCCCCGACTTTAGCTCCAAGCAAGATATATACTATAATCAGAGAATATTTGCTCTTGATCAATTTCTCTCAGTATATTTGCTTTGGTTAAGTAGCTATGCATTGTTAATTCTTTTTCCATCTTTTAACCCGCTTGCCTGACTGCCTTATTTAATGACTTTATTATCTATATAGCGCAAAATTCATGGGTATATGATCTAATGCGCTTATTTTATTCCCAGTAATATTCTGAATGAATCTTGCCCTTACCTCTTTTCATTTGATGTTAATCATTTGCTCAGCTGGCTTTGTTTGTTTGCTTGTGTGATTTTTGGTATACCACTACAATTTTATAGTGTATGTGCTGAAGTGTAATGCAAATGAATTCATTGCTAGTTACCTCAGGTTGATGTCTCAAGTTACTTACCTTATCCAAGTGAAAGTACAAGTACAATTACCAGAATTACCAGTACAACCACAACTACAAGTACAAGTGATGCACAAGACGTACAAGAATGCGATATTATTTGTGTTGAAGATGGTCAGGTAATCAACAGTTAATAATGCAATGTCTTGTAATTATAGATTTCCTATATTTTGCATGACAAGCTCAATCACTGGACTAGTAAACGTTAAGATCCATTTCTCAGTGAGTGCACAATACTTACTGTCATCCTAGAGAAGATAGCTAAAGCCAAAAACTTTCAGAATTTTAATTTCTTGATTTACTTATTTGCTCCCTCAGAAACATCCCTATGATTCCAACCCGAGATTCAAGACCCTAAGGGATCTTTTCCAACATTTGCCTTTCTGAATTTTAAGCCTTTCCTTTTTGATTTGTCCGTGACTATTTCACAAGTTTTCACTTCAATGTACAACATAGCTACACTAACCAGAAAAAAAGTATTCTCGCCTCCCTTGACTTTCTTTTGTACGTTACGGTAGCTAAAAGAGAACAGGCACACGGTTATTATTTGCTTACTAATCGGAAACCATTTTACATTTCTTTTATAAAATAACTAATGAAAGAGAAACGAAAACCGTGTTTACATACCTTCATGTAAAATGGTTTTATGGCCAATCAGAGCACGCGTACTATTTGAATTATTTTATAAAACACGATTCAAAACGTGACGACGATGCTCCTTGACTTATATCAGTTTTAACAGATGCAATTCACTAAAAGGAATTAGTTGGAAAAAAAAAAGTAACCCAAGGGTAGGTCCCTAGTAGTTAGTTATTAGAGGATTGAAATCGAGTTTTATGTCCGACGAATAAGGTGGTCCATCGTTCCTATAAAAATGACGACAAAACTTAGTGTAAAAATGGGTTTTTCTAACTCTCACCGACTGTAAGGGTTGTCCAATTCGCTGATTAATTCGTCGTACTTCACGCGTTGCTTTTAGAACGAGGAACACCTTTGTTGTTTGTGCACTTGGCGCGTTGCTTTTCAGTAGCGCAAAGATTTCTCTTGTTATTTGTGCACTTCACATGGTGCTTTTAAAACGAAGAATACTTCTATAACTAATTGTTTGAGAGAGGATTGCGCCTGAATCAAGAAATCGTCGAGAGACAAGACGTACAGCTGAGTAAAATGCTGTCTACGAATAAATGTGCATATCATATCTTTCGCTTCATACGTGCGCTATGATTGGTCACTTAAGTGGGCCGTAGGTCACTTTACGGCCCGCGAAGTCAAAATGTTTGTTCGAATTAAAACCTCCCGCTCTAATTGAATCAAGAGATATAACAAATATTTCATTAACTTCGTTTTTAAGGTACGTTTGTAAGTTACGGAACCTCGTTTTCTCTGCTCGGATTTATGGCGCGCGGGAACTGAATCTGAGCAGGAAAAAATCGGTGCGTAAATAACGGTACTGACCTCAAACCCGGTAAGTAGGAGGTTTTTATATTATAAATGACTCCGCTAACACGAACACTTGCAGCAAATGTTCTTACAAGGTTGTAGTCTATTAATTGTGCTGCACGGTTTGTTTTTCCAAAGCAAAACTATTTCCTTTACCTGAAAAAGTATTTTTTACCTCGTATTTATTCGATTTTGTGTTTAAATCACAGTTTCCACAATGTGATCATGTTCATCGGTTAAGGCTGTATCATTTTGCGTCGGTACATAAATTTTTTTTTCTCTGAGCTTAAACTTTTCTGTAAGTTAGGTAAGTAAATCCTTCCATTCTTCCGAAAAAGTGACCTTTAGTTATATTCCATTACGGCGAAATAATTTGTTCGAGCCCTTCTTCCTCCGAAAAAGCTCTAAAATTTTGAATTTCATTAGTTGGCCGTAAGAAGGTTGTTTTGCTCCGTTGTATGCTAGTTGCGGATTGACGTATCCATTGCGAGATTTTGTTGAGGAACTGTGCATAAGCCGTAAACTGTACTAGCAACACTAGGAAAGCGCTTTACATTCTTTATATTCCATCCTTCAAAGTAAATTCTGATTGACTGAACCTGCGATGTAAGAAGCCCACGCCTAAAACATGAAAATATCTAAAATGATGCTCCTATGTTGTGTGCATCAGCCTCGATTGATTACGTGTAGCTTCTTAATAATAACAAACCACTTGCCTTTGACACCTCATAGGGTTGATCACAATCTACTGAAATCCAAGATGATTATATACGATGATAATCCCACTCTTACTTGAATCCTGTAATCAGATATAAAAAAAAAATCATCTAGATTTTTTCTTTCCGTTTACTTGCAAGTTTATAGGTATGAAATATTATCTAAAATCAGTTACCTTTTCTGAATATTTTTGGGGCAATACCGACTCCTTAGTCGGTCAACCCTTAATTACCCTTCTCTTGTAGAAATTCAAACACCCGATCTGCGCATTAAGACAGTCCAATGTCCAAAATAGTTTTATCCTCCTTTTAAGGAACCCAAGTTTTTGCATCACAGATCAAAACTGGGGAAGAGATTTTTTGGGTGACACCAACCCCTTAAAGGTGCAGCTTTATGTATCCCATCTCTTGCACAAAGTCAAACACCTGATCAGCACATAAAGACAGTCCATTGTTCGAAATAGTTTTACCCTCTTTTTGGGGGACCAAGTCTTTGAATCACAAATCAAGACTAAGGAGGAGATTTTTTTGGGTGACACCAACACCTTAAAGGGTCAGCTTTATCTCTCCCATCACTTGCACAAAGTCAAACACCCAATCAGTGCATAAAGACAGTCCATTGTCCAAAACACTTTTATCCTCTTTTTGGGGAAACCTAGTCTTTGCATTACCGTTCAAGACTAGGGAAGAGATCTTTTGGGTGACACCAGCCTCTTGAGGGGCCAGCTTTATGTCTCCCATCTCTTGTACAAAGTCAAACACCCAATCAGTGCATAAAGACAGTCCACTGTCCAAAACAGTTTTATCTTTTTTGGGGGGACCAAGTCTTTGCATTACAGATCAAGACTAAGGAAGAGATTTTTTTGGGTGACACCAACCCCTTAAAGGGTCAGCTTTATGCCTCCCATCTCTTGTACAAAGTCAAACACCCGATCAGCACATGAAGACAGTCTATTGTCCAAAACAGTTTCATCCTCTTTCTTGGGGACTAAGTCTTTGCATCACAGATCAAGACTAAGGAAGAGATTTTTTTGGGTGATACCAACCCCTTGAAGGGTCAGCTTTATGCCTCCCATCTCTTGTACAAAGTCAAACACCTGATCAGCACATAAAGACAGTCCATTGTCCAAAACAGTTTTATCCTCTTTTTTAATGACAAAGTCTTTACATCAAAGATCAAGACTAAGGAAGAGATATTTTGGGTGACACCAGCCTCCTGAGAGGCCAGCTTTATGTCTTCCATCTATTGTACAAAGTCAAACACCTGATCAGTGCATAAAGACAGTTCATTATCCAAAACAGTTTTATCCTTTTTGGGGGGGACAAGTCTTTGCATCACAGTTCAAGACTAAGAAAGAGATGTTTTGGGTAACACCAATCCCTTGAAGGATCAGCTTTATGTTTCCCATCTCTTGTACAAAGTCAAACACCTCATCAGCGCTTAGAGGTAGTCCATTGTCCAAAACAGTTTTATCCTCTTTTTTAAGGTCCAAGTCTTTGCATCACAGATCAAGACTAAGGAAGAGATTTTTTGGGTGACACCAACCTCTTGAGTGGCCTGCTTTATGTCTTCCATCATTTGTACAAAGTCAAACACCTCATCAGCACTTAAAGACAGTCCAGTATCCAAAACAGTTTTATCCTGTTTATTTTTTAGGTCTTTTTCTTGGACTTAACAACACTGTATTTTATTTTGTATAAGTCTACTTATCTCATGAAATTACCTGCACTACCAAAAGTGCCAAGATATAACAGGAAGAGTATCTTTCTATCTTAGGTAGGAAACAAAGAAATTATCAGTTAAAAAGTGTTTTGCTCTAATCTGGGTATTAAAATGCAGTTACAGTGTGTTTATGTTTGTGTTTAATGTAAACAACCTTTTTAGAGATCCTTTGAACCATTTGAAAGGTGAAATATTGATTTGGGTTCAACTATAATATGTGCATACTTTATTTGGAAATTTTTTATTCAGCAGGGAAGGAGAGAGCTGGTTAAGACTGTTTCTAAATATATGTTCTATGCATTTAGGAATAAGAAAAAGCATAAGAAAAAAATTTCTCATCTTCCTATGTACTTCACATCTAAGGTAAACTACAAACAAACCAAAACTTTGTTTACCAGGATCTTGTTTACCTGTGTCAGCCAATGATTGGAATCCACAGTAAAGCAATCATCAATAAACATGGTTGAAGGTTGGCATACACCCTGAAAAAAAAAAAACCATTTTTTTAAAGTTTTGCTTGCAACATCAGTTTACACAAAAAGTTTGATAACGATCCAATAACAATTTTCCATTTCTGGGAAAAAGTTGGCAAACAAAGTTGATAGCTTTTGTATTTTGCAATCAGTCATTTAGTGTTAGTCATGTAGTCAGTTCGTAAGTCAGTCAAGAAGTCAAAGTTAGTTGACTTAGCTGAAAGTTAGTCGATAAGCTGGTAAACCCAACACAATTTTAATTCATTTTTAGCTACCCAGGACTTCACCCCCTCATGTGTCAATTCCCTATAAACAAGGTAGGCAACAACCAATTAAGAATTGCTTTAAATAAGATTTGAAGAAGATGGCCACCTTGGTAAAGCACCTACCAGAGAGAAATATAAAAACAATTTCCTTCTTGCAATCCCATTACTTCCATTCAGACAAAACTGGCTTCAAACAGAGTTTTCAATGTTAAACTTCCGTATATGATCATTAAATATTCATCTCCTTTGTAACAATTGTTAAACTGATCACTTTAATTCTGATCAAAATCTTCCATTTGCTGGCATCCAAGCTTGCTCCCTGAGTTTCACATAAAAAGTCCTCTGAAAGGACATGTAGCAAGTGGTTAGCAAAATTTGAGTTAATATGTTCTTGAAACTCAAAATCTTTTTTTGGCTAGAGATGTATGAAATGTATGCCAGAATATATGATAAAATAATATTGATATTTTTATCAAAACCCATTCATAAAGTTAAAAGTCAACTGAAAGAACTCATGAAGATCTTGAGGTGTTTTAGGTCTCACTTGGTGAGTTTGCTTGAAAGCTTCCAAAGTATACCTGGTAATTAACACCAGAATATTCGCCGGAGCTCTAGCAGGTGCCAGGTCTTATTGAAAGTACTGATTAAGGAGCCCTTGTTGTTATGCCTACATGAAAGCTTTTGAAATATATTTTTTTTCTTCATTCAATACCTTTTCACCCACTCAAAGAGTGGAGACGGCAAAATATCTTTGGTTAGGCTGTGGAGGAGACTAAAGCAGTACCAAAGCAGTTTAAATTTGCCAACAATTACTCAGACATCAATGGCAATAGACCATAAAATTTATGTGTCTGAGTTTATTTCAGATAAATTGGAAGGTTTTTTTGCTATCCATTGAATGCGATTTTCATTGGAATCTTTTGAAAGTAAATTTTCTTTTGCTTTTACAAAAGTGCAAACATCAGTTACTTAGTGGTCCACTTCAATGCACCCAAGTAAACCCAACACAATTGTAATAAATCTCTTTTTTCATGCACACTCTGTTTCATCTGTGCTATAGAACAATTGGTTCATGCTATGCACATATATCAAGATATGGATGTAATTGGGAAGTTTGGAGAGCACTCTGAAGGTTAGAGATGCTCTTAAGTTTGCCTCAAGCAACTCTTATGCTTCTCTCCTTTTCTCCAAACTTTCAGTTTGCATTCATATCTTGATAAATCTTCACTAAGCATAAACCGATTGTTAAATCAGCAGAGTCCACACTACCTACGTACAACTATCTGCTATGAAATGGATACATCTATTGACATTCTCATTCACTAGATTCACCCCAGCTTGTAGGCTGTCTACAATGGATAGTATACCGCAGATACAGCATACAGCTATCTACGCTTTCCACAACAGATGCAGCTATTTAGCTGCATACGAGTGCAGAGCTCCCAGGAAAATATTTAAATTTCCCGCGTTCAGGTACTAAAACGATTTAAAATGAATTAAACAGTTCCTTACCACGCATAAAAATAAATTGAACAGGAGAAACGTCTTAAGAATTAAAATGAAATAGAAAACACCGTGCAAAGCAGAACAGCCTCAAGAAATACCTTGATGCCTGGACGAATTTTAGATGTTTCTGTGTCCGCCAGCGGTGAGTGCGTGAACATAAACATTCGCCGTTTTTGTGTTCTTAAGCCTCTGTAACCATTCCCATGATATTCAGCGGAAGGAGCCATATATTGATAAAGGCGATTTAATAGCCAAGTGATGCAGAAGGGGCATTTTGTCACGAATTTTCATGCCAAAGAAAGGTGTTCCTTCCTGCAGCCATACTTTGCATGCGCGACGTGGTCACGATGGTGACTTGAACCCAGTCTTCTCTCTATTCCCTTTAAGAACCAAACAACCTGGGTGAGGGAGGGCGAGGATACAATACTTGAGTAAGTAATAACATGGCTCCTGACCGAGAGATTACGAAAAATCTCTTGCTCCTGACTACGAGAAGTACCTAAGTTTTGGCGAAGTCCGTTGCGGGACTGGAAAAAGAAAATAATGCCAAAAAAAAAATGTTAGCGCGGACTGAGTTGTTTCCCCTTCGATTTTCCACGCGTTCTATGGAAAAGAGCCAGACCAGTTCCGCGGGAACCTAGGATGACCCCAAATTCCGCGGCCAGTTTGTCTTCTCTAAGAGACATAATTAAACTGAATGGTCTGAAACTGAGATATATTTTGACTAATTTGGCATTAAAGCGGTATTGGATTTAAAAACAAAGGTACCAAGATTTCTAAAAAAATCCCATAGTAAAAAGTTAAAAGTTTCGTTGAGAAATATTAACGGCAGCAGACCAGAAAGCCATAGAGAGGCCAAATTTGGCGTTGAAATATGTTTAGGAGTCATTTGCCATCCTCCAATACGGCATATTTTGATTCAAGTCCGGACTTGGGGATCATTTTGTTCACCGGGATCACATACACATTAGTTGCACAGATGTAACGTTCTCACCTCGTTTATGACTCGCCCTTTCTACCCGCCTCGCGCTCGCGTGTACTAGAAATATTAACGCAAAAAATCTTTTCTGCCGCTATCTATATTCGACACCTCCAAGACAAGTGGAATATTAAGAAAGGCACGGGAAGACAACATATGCGTAAGAGGCTGTGAGGACGGTTGACATATAAGTCTCCTAACTTCCTCATCCTGTCGTTGTTACACCTGAGGAAAACTGGTATGAAAACCATTGGTATTGACCACTCGAATGATGGAATCATTATATTTTCGTACTTTATCAGTCCTTGCAGTAATCATTTTGACATTATCGATATATATTGAATTCATTTGACCGTATTTTGATTGGCTGTGTCTTATAGTGCCCCCTATTACGTCGTGAGCTTTTCCTACGCTCGAGACAAATACCGAACAATTTGGCTTTCTCTTAATAGGATATTTCCCGAGTGAGCACGCTTCAAGGCAGTTTGATTGAACGACTAATCTATCGCCTATCAACAGTATTTACATTCACGCATTGATTGAATGCGTACAAGTATTATAAATTCCGAAACAAACCTAAGAATATATGGTTGTTGAGTAGAATATTTGTAATTTCTGCAAACTGATCTGAATGCGTTCTGTGTCATCTTAAAATGATGACACTTAACGAAAGAAAACAGTGCAGTGTGAAAAGATTAGCAGAAATACTTTTCTTTCTATAATATTTATTTGTTCCTCAGCAAACAGATAACAGATTAACTCACAAGCAAAGTGATACCTTGATTTAACTCTACATTCTCCCAAATAATTTGCAGGAACATATATAACAGTTGAAGGGGAGACTATGGTTATTGACTAGGAGCTATATGATTAAGCAAACGTAACTTATAGATGGTAATGAATGGTTTTCATAACTCCTACAATCTTTGTAAGTAAGCAGACTACAATTTTAATTCAACAAGAAATATTACAGCTATAGAAATACAGTTTGCATCTTTTTCACTCATCAAAAAGAGTGATTGCATACGATTTACATTGCGTTTAAACTAAATGAATGTTCTTGAACGACTACTAAGGTGATGAAAATCTTCTTTATTTTCATCCATCCATTGATCCGATCCATCAAACTGCGCGTAAGCCATCACTTGTGGATTTAACTTAAGTCACCCGCCAGTTTCTTAGTATCTTCTTCTTGTTTATCTTTATCCTTTACTTCCTTCAAACGCAGTACTAAATTTCTCATTTCTGACAACATCCTCCTTTGCTCGGTAAGTTGATTCTGAAAATCACGTCGCAGATCTCCAATTTCCTCCTGAATGTCTTCGTTTGTTACTCTACTAAAACGGTCTCTGTCACGATGGCACATCTAAAACGTGTGGAAATCAAACGTCTCAACTTTGAAGAAGAAAAGTACGAAAATTTAGGGCAGCCATGATCACAGGTGTGAAGTATAAACTCCAATGTCCACAATTATGGAATACAGATATGCCTGATATAGAATTCTAAAAATTAGATCGACACGCTATTTCCCTGTTCGTACCTTAATTAAGAGCAATCAGGGCACTGAATTTTGCTAGAAAGTTGTAAATGTTCGCAAATATTAAAATTACACAGACTTAAACAAGATTTTTGTGGTCTTTTTAACACTGGATACGACAAAGTTCTTCCTTTGATTCTAGAGCCTGACAGCTGCCGTAGAGAGAGCTCCCTCTCCACATGCTTTCAATTTGGTCACAGGAACAACCCCTCGATTAATTGTAGCTGGAGGAGTGTGCTGAGGTATGATATGTTGGCAGATTACTGATGAAACCAAACCATTTATAGATTCAATTTCTAGCCCATTACCCTCCCCGCTCCCCCCTCCCTCTTTCGAACATACCTTGGTGAGCACTGTAATGCCTTCAAATCCCAATGAAACGAAGGGCAATAGTTTATTTCCCTCTGTATATTCCACTGAAGAACGCGCTACTTTTCTACCGTTCAAGGAGAACAACACAGAGACTTTTCCCTCGAGGACTCCACTAAAATCAACTTCACAAGCGATGAGATCACCGCGGTAAGCCATGGCTCCTAAGTTATCAACAGAAAATATTAAGTACATAGCAGAAAGATAACAAAATAAGCTAAACATGAGGCAACCAACCGTGTAACACCAGGATGTGAAATTGGACTTTTTTCTTTGTTGTTCGGTCTTGATCAATGACCTACCTCTTCGTTCATTCGAAGACAAAGTTTAATCTCCCTCACTGTATTTATACAAGGAGTGTTGACGATATAAATGATCCTAGTAGCGTCAAGCATTTGTTGATATGAATCTCGTTTTTCTTTGACCTTAAATGAGTTCTCTGTAGACCATTTGATCGGCAAGCAGAAGGCGATGGTTGGAACCCTCCACGATCGAAGGATTCAGGGTTTTTTCAGTTTCACACTCTAGGCACATGGATTTTACAGTAACTACGCTCAACATTCTATCTTGATCACACAGCTACAATACATTTCCCATTTATCTCATGCACGTCAGAATAATCATCGAGGAGTCTATAACGATTTTAAAGTGATCCCTATAACGTTCACAAACGAAAATTTCTGAATCTTTTTCTTTTGGAAAACAGAAACCTACTGTCGTAAGGTCGCCCTCAGAAGGACGGTAAGACTTTGATTATGTTTCCAAGCGCCAACAGATCCTTGTGGCAGATATCGTACACCTATCGTCAAAGTAACCCATACCTTCGACTTCTCTTCCCAGCTCATGGAAGCCAGTTTCAAATATTTTACCATCGTCTATGTGGTAACCTACTGTTCCACTATACCAGCCAGGCATTTTGTGACAGTCGTACGACTCATAAACAGCACCCAATGCCACAATACGCCTCTCCCCAGTCTCCTGAATAAGTACCTGCAAAACAATGACGGCCTTTTCTTTTTTAGACTTTGTTGTTACCGTTGCCATAAGTCCCATGCTTTTAATTTTTTTTTCGGTATGCAAATGAGTTTTTTTGCTCGTGAGACCGAGGGAATACTAGTTTCTTAAGCCAAAGCAAAATAATGACGATGATAAAGACGATGTTAGCCATAATATAAACAATCAACATCCGAATTAATGATCATATAAACAATAAAAGCAGCTATAATAACAACTGCAATAATGATGATGATTACAAAGCAACACACTTATGTAAATAATAATAATAACGACAATAATAATATAAATATAAACGATTAATCCAAAAGGGAATTTCGGCTGAACGAAGGCACCATCACGCTATTCAAAGGTGGCCATCTGGGGCCTTATAACTTGACCCTGAAATGCACCTCAACGAAGTGGAACAAGGAGGTGAATTTAACCTTTCATACCCTAACATCATTATGAATATTCTCTATGCTGTTCTCTATACAATTGTGCTGACAAGGAAGAATTATCTAAACAATGAAGAGCTTTTTCGGTTGGTGATCATTTACTTTATCCATGTGACCCTAATGTTCGACTCTGGCATAATAATGTGTGGAGAAATCACATCATAGTCACTCTTAGGTATTACAGGGTTAGGTGCCTAAACGAGATCCATGTTGACACGTTACCATGAAAGCAAAGGTGAAAATAGGATACCACAAGAGGAACATAAAGATGTTTTTCGGGAACCGGTCTGGTCTTTCTATTATGGAGGCACCGTTAAGTTCATTCTTAAAAAAATTATTTAGTATCTGTAGTGCTACAAAATAGAAAAGAATACCAGCGCCTACAAGAGGGAGGTTATTTAAGGGAAGAGGGTGAAAAGGCGATGTAATTATGTTGCATCTTCATAGAATCTATTATGAAGCAGGAAGTATATGAATTAAATTTGTTGTCCGCAAATAATTTTCTATAAATCAAAAGCACACCTCAAATCTTGGTGTCTCTGGTGTAAAGGGAGACTTGAACTTGGCACTGTGAATGTTCTTACGATTTCCACTTTTGCATATGCCGCAGACATCTGGTCCCACGTAAGTTAGGAGACAGCCATCGACAGCAATTCCCGGCGAATCATACCACGCCTTTAAATGACAATCAAACAAAACTTCAGTAACACGAGGGACCCCTTCAGGCGGCTGGTATGTCACCTGAAAATGTCTGCGGCTGAGACATTGTCCAAGAATGAATATTTGGCCAAGAACCAAAGCTTCAAGGAGAAATTTGAAAACTTAAAGACAATCTCTCAACCAGGGACATTGTCAGCCGACATACCAGCAAGCTATAAGGGGTTTTATTCAAGCTATAACCCTCCCATTAATTTTCGTATCGCGTATTGAGAGCGAGTTTTGTTGACTTTTTTGTACTTCCCGGAGCAGCATTTGAGATTGGCTTTTCTATGTCACTACAAAACAAGTTCGGTTTTTTTTTTCAAGGGAACATGGAAACTACAGCACAACGTTTCTTGAAAGATTTTCTCAATCGTACATTTAAATTTTTGTTCGAGGGAAAAGGTTAAAATGCAAATTAAAAAGGTTAAAAAGGTGTATCCTGATGGAGCAGGATCCATAGTATATGGTAGGGAAACTTCCTGTTTAATTAACATAAGAATGTGGGCCTGAAAAACACTCACTCTGTGGCCAGACGCAAGTTTTTCCTCCTTATTTCCACGCGGTCGGAATACTTGCCGTACTATCTGATTGGCCAATTTTCGTCCTCCCTCATTTTCTTGCACCAAGTGATCTATCTTTTTCCCCTCTAAAACAAAGCGAGGAACCAAATATTAAATTGGCCTCTTCTGAATCTAGTCCGCAAAATCATTACGATACGCCTCGTTATAAATAGATTATCATTACTGGAATTCTTAATTTGTGATTTTTTATTTCTTGTCTGTCATGGTATAAACTTCTTTAGAACTATTGCTTTGATCATAGCAAAGCAAGGTTTAGTAGAAAAACATCTCTTTCCGCCATATTCTTTTTTATGATCATATCATAGATTTCTGGGGCTATTTACTAATCTAGCATATCACCCACCTGTGAGGGGAAATTCATAACCGTATTTCTCGAAGTACATCCTTTCTAGTTTCTTCACCACTTTATTCAGAGCTACTCTCTGTCGAATCAAAGAAGGCCACATCGAAAGTGAAGTAAAATCACTGAGCAGACGTGAACGATAACTTTAAACAACAGCAGCTTGTTAAAACTCACAAAACTAATTGGCAAGGCCGCAGCTTACCCGTCCGCCCTTGAGCGAAGCAGGAGTGTCGCGCCAACATAGGTGCCAGAGTACTATCAGGGGGACAGACAAAAGGTTGAAGGGCACTGGTATCGGATGATAGGTGCTGTAAGTTCTTACAGTAATGGCTCTCTTGAAAGACCACTCCTGCAGTGAATTATCCTGATAATAGAGGAATGAGAAGGACTTAACAGCTTCTAAGGAAGTACCAGTTAATAAAGACAACAGGCGACACTCCTATAGCGGAAGAATATTTTTGACATATCATACCCAAAGGACAATATTTACCATTATTTTCGTCTAAAGCGTCAGTCGGCCAAAAGTACAATTATAAATGATCATAGAATCTTTTGAACTTTGCGAAAAATGTATTTTGTATCTTACGCCAAAAAAGTCCAACCGAGTTTACAGTCGAGAACTTCTCATATTTTCTTAACTCTGGATTATGAACAGAATTAATATACATCGGCGAAGGCAGAGAGACTGTTAAGTACCTGAACCTGCTGATAGGTGTTTGAGAGCAACGCAATCATCATGTTCACGAGAAGGATAACTGCCATGATTAAGAAGAAGCTGTACAGCACATGAATAAGAGAAACGGATGAATCGTCGACGGAGTTCAACCTATCCAGGTCAGCTAAACCCAGTAAAGACCAACCAAGGTGTGTCGCCATGTTCCACCAACTGAAGAACATAAGCAACGAGTTAGATCAAAACACCATCGAATTTTTGAAATTGAGATTGTTATGACCGCCATAAATGTTTTTAAACGTCTGTGTCCTGGAGGCCATCGTGTCACTACTCCTACATGGATCATCTATTTCAAAATTTGCTTTCAAGATTCCTGGTCAGCTCAATTAAGTCAAACACCAACACATTTAAGTGTTGGTATCCAAAATATATCACAAGATAACCGATAACCTTCAACCTGAGGGATACCAGTGGTAAAAAGAAATAGCAACGATGAAGTCTGGATTTTTCCAGAAGGTGAAACCGTAAGGTACCTCTTAAGAAGTTAAACTAATAGCTGCGTCGGCCTTTTTGTAGGTTTAAGAGGCGAAGTAGCGTTAATTAATCGGACGCGAAGCCGAAAGAGGGATGGGGGGCAAAGAGGGTTTCTTCACTCGCAGCTGTGCTTCTTGTTCTAGTAAATCTGCTGCCATGAAAGGAAAGGGTGTCTTTCCTGCAAATTTTCGTGATGAAGCTGATAAAGCTCAGTGTTGAACATCAGTACTTATTTCAACACATCAGAATGATTTTTTTCTCACTTCTTTTCCTCTCGGGAGACCTTAAATATTGAAAGCGCGAAATTCAAGGTTAGCAAAAATTTTGTGTAACTTGGTATATTT
>NW_026710443.1:0-45000 GCF_030620025.1 Pocillopora verrucosa
ATGGAGTTATTCAAGTGTTCTAATTCATATTGCTTTGCAGATAACATTCTCGTGTGTTTTACAATACATTTGGATATAATTTTCTATTTTGCCATTTTATGCTGTAGAAATTGTAACAGGTGAAGTGTTAACAGCATTATCACCATCATCTTGTTTTTTAAAATTATCGAATTTTGTTGGTTTGGTCTCACACGTAGTGTGTTTACATCGCACCTGTTTATTGGTTTTATAACTATTAAATTTTTCTAAAATCATACCAGTCTGCACTGCACATCTGTATGTCAATCACATTGAATTGATCATGAATTGACTTTTAATTTACTTAATTACATATTGCTGTATAATTCTTTTTCTGGCCATGCTATCTGTTGCAAAGTAAACCTTGAATTGAACAACCCACTCCAACAATTTCATTCAAGTGTATTTTTTCATCAGTCACCAATGACTATTGATGATTTCTCATGAGGTGAGGAGCTAGCACTGCTAACGGCATCTCGGTTTTACAAGTATAATCATCCTGGACTTCTTGTTTATTATGCAGTTCCAGGAGATGGAGGTAGTCAACTCCAGGCCCGTATTAACAAGTCAACAGTACCACACTTGTGGTGTGAAAAAACTTCAAGTTCCTGGTTTGACTTGTGGCTTAGCATAGAGTCAATGTTGCCAGGAGCTATTGGATGTTGGGCAGACAACATAAGGTAAGCTTTATTCACTTCTTTCACGTGCTGGGCTAACATGTGAGATTTCACCAAATATATTTCAACATCTGTCACGAAAAACCAAGATAAATTTTTTAATCCAGTGCTGAGTTCAAAATGTACCACTTTTGTAATGCTATTTATTCATATGACACTTGTGACATAGATGATCCCTGCTGTTTGTAACACACATCTCATGTGTACCTGGTGGTTGCCTTGCTCACCGCTGAGTTCCCTTCTCTTAATGATATAGTATAAGAGCATGGAATCCAAAAAAATTGGTTTTATTCCTTAAAGGCACTCAGTTTTTTTTGTCCCAAACTTCTGATAGGTTGACTATTTAGATTTAATTGTAGGTACAACAGCAACTCTTGATCATCTGTTAAAGTTACACAATGAAACCTGTACTAAGCTTACACCAAACTCTTGCTATTTTCAACTTAATACCAACGATATGCTTGATCCAGATTTAGTTATTTAACAGTGGCAATTCACTGTTAGACCCCACTTAGCATGGTGCAAGTAATAAACAATCAGGTTGTTATGGGTGGTAAGAATAACATTACAGCAATGGATCTATTGAAAATATAGAATATTTATCTTTAACTGTAAAAAGATAATAAATGAAACTTTAAGCTGTTCTAGCCTTATACAGGCAACAGAAGTGCTCCTTTTGGGTAACAATATGATTCAAGTGCAATGTGGTGTTTATAAGCACAAGCAAATTTTTTGAAGACAACAAAACTGCATGAGCCTATAGGGCAAGTGCAATGTGTAGTCAACATGATTTTTGAGTGCAATTTGGTGTTTTTAAGCAAAAGCAAATTTTTCAAAGACAACAAAAGTGCATGAGCCCATAGGGTAAGTGCAGTTTGTAGTCTTTAAAATATTTATAAGTGCTTACTCATACCAAATTGCAATCATGTTATTACTTGTTAATAATGTACATGAAAAAACATAGCAGAAATTCAAGACAGTGACCCAAAAGTTTTTTAATTTATGCCTGTATCTATACTTGTGCTGACTTTCCAAGAGTCACACAGTTATGTTGACTTATTTTCCTTAAGGCTTGCCTTTAATGAAACATCTCAAAGGATGGGCAATGCACCTGGAGTTGAGGTAAAAGTTCCATATTTTGGAACAACCAAAGGTGTTTCCTATTTGGATCCTTCTCTGTATCATCCAGGAGAGTATTTTGCTGAAATGGTGGCTGCTCTGGAAAACATTGGATTTGAGGAGAATATATCACTGCGAGCTGCACCATTTGACTTCAGATATGCACCAAGTAAGTACACTGACTTTGAAACTTATGTGATTATTACTTAATTATTCTAACTTATTTGATGAACCAATACTCTCTAACACAGTTTCAGTGAACAACACCCCTGTGCTCAAATCATAGTTTCTACAGTAAATTGCTGTCTTGTATATCAGTTGCTGTATCTTGAGAAAACTGCAAGCTCTGTTCTTTTAACAGTACAAAACAATGTTTAATTGATTACATTCATTGGTTGCTGTGGTTTTTCCTAGCCACTGACTTTTGCCATGTACAGGAGTTTGACTTATAGAATACAGGAAAGTCGATTTAGTGAAATACATCAGACCCTGTTGTTCAAATGTTGTTTAGCACTAACCTTAGGTTAAATGTTTATCCAGGTTTCTTTATTAATTTGTTCAAAAGCCTTTTGGAGATAATTTTCTATATTTTCTTTCTAGAACATCCAATAATCAAATTCTAAATGCTCTATTAGATCTGAAATCAGATGTCACATTAACCCTGGGTTATTGTAACCCACCTTTAAACCACCAGGCCCTGTATGTTACCCAATGTTTAAGTACCTACTAGATAGAGTGCAGCAGGAGAATGGGAGAATTATTTATCAGTCATATCAAGAATTAAAGGACACTAGTGGCCTTTCTTATTATCATTATTAACAAATTCAAATTATTGAACTAAGCATATGACAAATGTATTTTTCATCTTGACCTGAACACCTAAATTTTTAAGTTTCCAGCCTCTCATTAACTTCTTGATTGAACAATTTATTTCAGATTCTGCTCTGGAATACTTTGCCAACTTGAAAGCTCTAATAGAAGACACATACTTAAAAAACAATAAGACACAAATTGTTTTGCTGTCTCACAGCTTGGGATGTCCGTATACTCATCACTTTCTCTACAACATGTCTCAGGAATGGAAGGACACACACATAAGGGCTTGGGTAACTATTGCTGGGGCATGGGCTGGTTCAGCCAAGCTAATGCGTATATATGCTTCAGGAACCAACCTTGGTTTTCCAGATGTTGTTCTTGAGCCACTGAACCTCAGGCCAGTTTTACGAACCTATGAGAGCTCTGCATTTTTGATGCCCAGTAAAGATTTTTGGTCTGCAGAGGAGGTGAGTGCAGAGTTGGTACAAGTTATTTAAACTGCAGCTTGCCATTAATGACAAAATAACTGGTATCTTTGTTATCAGGCATTACTGTGATAAAGTCTAATTGAGCATCCAGGTGATCCACTGGGCATCAGAGCTTAAGGGAACAAACCACAAATCAAGTAGAATTATCTCACTAAATTTGGATTGGCCTGTGCTATTTTTATCAACCCATTATTCTCTCAGTGAAAGCATTCATATGCATAAGTTAGAACTTTGGAGAAACCGGGAAAGCAAACAGAATGCACATTAAATTTTCATTAGTCATCTTCTCCAATAAACAAGCTCTAATGAAAGTAGGCCATTTAAGTAACTTATTTTCAAAGAAAAAAGCAATCGATGTATGTCAAATTTAAACTCAGAAATCAAGATAAAAGATAAAATTCCTGACTTTTTTGCATATATGCAAACATTCTTGCGGATTGGGGAAAGCATCTCTTATGCAAGCCACACAGCACAGACAGTTCAGTGGCCAATGGGAAGGAGAACATTCTACTGTTACTAGGCACTAAACTCCTACGTTTTACCATGAAAACCCTTCACAAGGTGCCCAGGAAGACTGTGTGTGAGAAATTGAAAATATCCAATGGGACAAATAGAGAATTACAGAGAAAGTGATTGTAAATTAATTCATCTCTTTTGTCACCTTTTTCCTCCAAACTTGTGTTTGTTTAGTAGTTGTAGACATTACTGTCAAGGAAAATTTACTCTTTTAGAGTATGTAGAAGCTCTAAATAGTTTGGTGGGGCTTTGTAAATGTAATTTCATGGAAGTGAGAGATGTTTTTCAGTGACACAGTACAGGCAATTCACAGTGCTCTTAACTTGAGTTTCACTGTTACCTTTCTTCCTGCCTTTAGTTCCAAGTTTCATTTATTTAACAGCATCTGATTTTAGTATCAAGTTGGAAGGTCACCTTTGGGTTCAGAACCTGTTCAGAATACTCAAAATTGTGTTTTCTTTTTTGTTCGAGAACCAACTCTGCCTGTATTGCAGACTGAAAAAATGTCATCATTCACTTTCACCGAGTGTTACATTGATGTGTCATGAAAATTGCAACATTCTATGTGTGACTCTCTTGTGCATAAAATTACTGCTCTTTACATCCTTGTCTTTCCTCCACAGGTCATTGTTCAAACAGCCAATCTAAACTACTCATTAGGAAACTTAGAGAAATTTTTTCATGACATTCACTATCCAGATGCCATTAACATAAGTCGACAGGTTCCACCTGTCTGGATCAATGACCCACCCAATGTACCTTTGTATTGCCTGTATGGCACAGGAGTACCAACACCTGAAAAGTTTGTTTATGGAGCAGATGAGTTTCCTGATACATTTCCTAAGACATTGTTTGGAGATGGAGATGGGACTGTAAACATTCGCAGCCTAAAGGCTTGTCAGAGCTTTGTGGGTAAACAGAAACAGAAAGTAGTTACTAAGTCATTTTCAAATGCAGACCACATGGGTATCATTGGTGACATAAGGGTGATTGAATTTGTGAAGAATCTCATTAGTTCATTGGATTGATCGTGCAATTGGTTTTCTTTTTATCTGAGATTTTCCTGTGCTGTCAACACAAACATGTGCATGATCTGTATATATTTTAGCGAAATTTAAGTTATTGCAAATACTTGCCGAGATATGCCAAAGCCCTTATGGAAATAGTGTATCTCTCCACAAGTACTTTACAAGGCCTTTTTACAAAACGGTAGCCTTATAACGAAAATTTGTTGTAACACTTAAATAGAAACATCTTTCATGTTTATATTTATCGCCAATATTAAAAGGTGAAGGTGTCTTGAAAACGATGATCTACAAGTGGCTCCGAAGTACTTTTAAGCTCTTTCAACATGACCAAGTCTTCAAGGTTTTGCAGTGAGAAAAAATTCGGTGTTGGTTTTTCAGTCCTGTTGGAGAGCGTTTGTAGTGGAAACATTGTCAACTCTTTTCAAGTTTCTCATTATGCGTTAAATGCAATATTGTTCCAGATTGCATTTAAGGTATAGGGAAATATGTTTTAGAATTATTGAATACAATCTAACCTAGCAAAAACAGCATTATCGTTTCATCCATAGTTTCTTTACTGCACTTATCATTATTTCCTAGTTAAATTTTTTTTTTACATTACGCTCTAATTACACTTTATTTAGTGACAGCTAGTTTTGAGTGGTTAAGAATTAAAAATTTTTTTGGACGTTATAAAAGTCGGAAAAAAAAACCTATCACAGAGCATTTTTCAGTGCTTGATGAGTCTTGCAGGGGTGTCTTCATTATAACAGCGTGAATCCTTTGTTTCCAAATCTCCGTGTGGTTCTGCCAATAACTATTTTAATTTCTCAACATTTATCGTGAAGTTACAACCAGTACTTTTTGCCTTTTTCTTTTCTTGCTTGATTGAACCAGTGACACCCTAATGATAACATCTTGAAGAGCTGCATTATCCCCTCAGTCAAACAACTTCTCAGCTCAAATGCCATACTTAAGTTATTTGGTACCGTAGGACTGTTCGTCACATAAAAGACAATCTACGTACCTTACAACTGATGGTCAAGTATCCACTTAGCAATACTTAACAAAATTGACTGTTTTTCAAAACAGAGATCGATTGGACCGTGGAGGTAAAGTATCGCCTTCTCTCGCATCGTGGTTACAGTTATTGAGTGGGTTTCCTTTACTGTCAGTTCTTCTTCCGTTCAATTCAATTTTATAGATACCCGATGCCCCAACGATGACAGGTCTCTTAGATTCAGCGGAATCAGTATGTGAACCTCTTGCTGCGAAAATCGACGAGCTGTAAAATGTTTACACTATTTTCCAAAATTAAGTAGAAGTAACTTAATTAGAGTTGAAAACTAACGCGCGCTCGTACTTGAGCGTGGGCGCATTTCCTGTGCAGCGGATTTTTTTCATGCACTTTCCTTTTGGACGGAGCGTTGAAGTTATTAATATTGTAATTGACGTAAACACATCGCTAGTCTAGCCTGCACAGCTGTTTAGTGCGTTACCTTGGAACCAGATTCAGAGAAATAACCTTTCACCGTCAATAATTTGAGTGGATGAGTGATAAGTTTTGATCAGTGTAAATATCGATCAAAAATTTGTGTTGCGGGATACTTTAAGTGTTATCGCAGTTATGTTACCAAGCATGTTAATGTTGTATAGTTTTAGAGCTCTCGTATATGAACCAGATCATTCAAACTGCAATTATAGATAGGAACATAAAGGTTGGCCACGATGAACATTTTTTTATTTTTGTATATTGCCATGAGCGCCAGACGATTAATCACAGGTTAATAGGCATGAATTTCTACATTTCTTTACACTTATTGGTCACATGAAAGTGTTTTGTTTGGTTCAATTTCAAACAATCTAACGTAATCTTATGAATAATTTTCAGTCGACTAATTCGTATTTGGCAGCAATACCCACATGTCTCGGGAGGTGTTTCTGATTGTCTCCTTAGATCTTATACTGTCTGCAATGCATTCCTCAGAATAGGGTCCGCCGACCATAAGACGCACATGGTTCTCACCAATCACTTTACAGAAACCTCCACAGAGCTTACGCATGAAAAAATGTCCCTTTTTTTTTTTAAACAGACTATGGCACTATCAATACACAGTCAGAACGTTCTGTGTCCACTGCACGGTTGAGAGCACGTCAATCAATCCTATACGTCGCATATAGGTTAACATGTGAGTGTGCATTCTGAGTTCAAAAGGATTTTACATCAGCAACTGGCGACAAACACGTTTCTCGATCAATCTGGATTGATCAAGCACTGTTCAATTTACAAACTAAGGATTGCAATTTGTTATTTGCTGAGGAGCTTTTTGAAAACCGGAAAAATCGTCAAAAGTTGGAATAGGGACGTAAACATTGGGTGCGAAATGTCCGTTCGTACCTGCTATGAACTCATGAACAGTTAAACCCAAATTTTTATTTTCAAAGAAACTCAGACGTACCTGTTTGTGATCTTTTTCCGAGTCCTACTGACATTTTTATGTAATCTGTCATCTATATCTGAGCAGACACTAGACAACATAACGTTCAGTTGTTAAAGAGGCCAAGATCCAGGCCTTTGCCACTCAGAATCTATAGTTTCTTCCCTCGGAATTTAACACAGAAATTATTTTATTTACGGGCAGCTGAGCCTCCCAAACACTTTCCCCGCATTTCTTACCGCAGTTTCCACGCTTCCTGATTTCTATGGAAGGATGTCGTCTTTATAACTTGCTTATTTTAATCAGACTTAGGCAAGGGAGATCACTAGATGTGAAACAGTTGCAATAATTTTTGATAGTTTCGATGAGAGCATACTGCAAATAAAAAATTCCACTTTTCGCGTGGCCTTTTTAAAGCTTAAAAGCAACTGAGGAATGTGGGGTATGACTAATACGAATGGCTTTCTAAGTAGCAAGGAAACTCAAAATTTTGTGACGGAATAGTAACTACCTTCAGCGCTAGCAGACAAAGTGGATTGACTCCAGCAGTCCATGAAAGCTATGTATTAGATTTATTGAAATAGTATGTAAGACTACACTAGAGAAAGATATTTTTTTCGTCTTGTCACGAGTGTGACAAAGAAAAAATTCTGAGTCCCTCCATCTTTCTTAATCTACTTACAAAACATGACGCTAAAGCCAGCGCTGGTCCCACCAGTATACAGGACACGTGTCATATTTGAACTTCGTAATGGGCCTTGTTCACCATGGAGTCTCTGTGGCTAAGTGGCAGAGCATCAGAGCGCAGAATCCACGGTCTAAGGTCTGATTCCCCGTGGGGACTCGGGAGTTTTTCTTTGTCGCATGCTCGTGACAAGACGATAAAACATCTTTCTCTATTTCTTTACCAAACTCAAAACTTATAATCTTTCTTATTCTACTTGCAATAGGCTCATTTGCGTTTGTATAGGATATCATATGGGTGATACATAGTAATAAAGTTCTGGCATGGGTAGCTTTACGTAATCAAAGTACCAGTTCAGTTCACTCTTATGAGCCACCCCAATCTTAGCCAGATTGAACTACACGATATGAGTGCAAGGACTGAAATACATTGCATGCATGACCGATGTATGTAAAATCATCGTCAAATATTATTCTAGCTTCAACTATTTGAATCTCGGTTCGACCTTTTATGATATATAATCCTACTATAGAGATCATGTTCTCTGGTCGATTATTTTGGCATTTTTAAATGTTTTAAAAATGAAGCCGTGTTTAATTATTTGCAGAAGAACTCATCCTTACTCCAGCAAATGCAAAATTTTCGTTGAAGCATTATAGAACTATTATTTAGCATGCAGAATGGTAAGAAATACGAATAGTCGGTTGATTTTGTGTAGAGGCATAATTGGGAAAAACCACGTCACAATCGATGTATCTGAATCATTAACGCTTGATCGTATTTAAAGTTCGTGACTGGCGCTAAATCAGTTTTGATCTCCTCCGATTGAACCATTCTTATTTCCATTCTAGTTACCCTCTCCGATCTCATGAGGAGTTTCGTGAAGTGGCCTGTTCAGTTCAGTGGCTTTCATTATTTTACACCCTTCAATGCCAACTGATTCTTCAGTCGATCAAGATATCCTGAGTCGGGATAACCGCACCTAAAGAAATGGAAACAAAAAGGACCGTCTTTGACCTCTGGATGCACTATTAGTAAAGCAGATGATTTTCATCTACCGAACAGATTTGTTGCATATACTTTGCAGTTTGCTTTTCAGACTAGTGCTCTATGAAGAGGAAGTATTGGTGCTAAATGGTGGCACTCCACATAGCAGCTGTACTAAGAGTATTCAATCGACGAGGGAAAAAGGTATTGGATTAAATCTAGCAAAAAAGTATCGAAGATAAAAATAATCGGTTTTTTTCAATTGTTTCCTTCTGCGCTTCTCTAAAGTAACCAGACAAATAACGAAACAAAGTTGAGTCATCAATCGACATTCGTTTATAAAGAAACAAACAAAGGCATCTTAGACTTAGACTCACTTAAATGGGCCACCACTGCGACTTGTTTTCAGTTCAATGTCATTAAACAGGATGGAGTTGTCTGCTCCGATGGTAAATAACAGTCGTGCATCAAACGCTCTCCTCAGCAGTTCACACAATGTTTGCCCCTCTTGGTTTCTTGGCAGATATGCTAAGCAGAATAAACCCAAATAAGGAACCCCAGGATTTGGGTGCTCTTCACCTGCAATAAAAATTTCATACAGCTAAACAAATTAGCTCCATTTCTTTTTCTTAGCAAAAGAATACACGAAAAATCAATGAATAGATTAATAGATATATAAACAACTAAATGAAGATATAATGAAACAAACAGGTAATCAAAATATTTTCAATAATCTTACGGTGGCATGAGTGTACTTTATATTTTGTAGAAATTAAACGGCTATAATGAATCATGATACTTTTAGTCTGTCTTTGCAAATAAAGTTTGGCTGAATAGTTTTGAAAAATTGGCTCGAGTCAAGCGGTTTGACTATCGTGTTCTACAGAGGTTAAATCCTGTCTTCAGCAATAGAAAAATCATTCATAGTCACTTAACGTACCTTGGATTCCTCTGTCGAAGTTAAAGCCAAGCACTATGGTTTCAAAGGCTTCGTACCCTGGGAGAGAGGGTCCTGAGTCTCTCCTACAGGTCATATGTCCGGTCGGTTGACTTCCAAGGAATAAAACTTTTCGTCTGCAAATATAGCAGAAGGTATCATCTTCGCCGATTAGCTTCTCTTTACATCCCTTGCAATATCTGTAATGTCCACACTGTAACTGGAAAAGTGGAACAACATTATAAAAGCAGACTTGGCAGGTTTTTCCCTCCTCGATCAGGCCGAACGGCTGGTGATCTGAAATTTGTAAGAGGCAGATTAAAGTCTGAATAAATCATCAAATGCATGTTGCCACTTCAGAAATCAGAGTTAGTGAAGTTTTGGTAATTGAAGCAGTTGCAAATTTACGCAAATCTGTGTGCAGTTATCATTCTAACTAAGGATAACAGAGTGAAAGTAATGTCAATAAGTAAACTGAGAAATAAATAAGTAAATAAATGAGTGAAAGGGGAGATAATGAACTAATCGATCATTCAATAAATCAATCGATCGATGAATAATAACTCTATTAGCGAATACCTTTCAGTTTTCGTATTTTTTTTTTCCACTTTAAACTGGAACGGACTTCCTTTGATAGGTTCATCTGCAACGCGCACAGACACGTTGAAATCTCCAGCAGTTTCAGGTTTGTATGATACTGTGTAGCAGCCATTGTTTGAGTCTGTTACGTTGACCTGTAGGGCTGTTCCCGTCTGCAGTGATGTAATGTCAACAAGGATTTCATCTATTTCGCTGTAAGTTATACTACCATGTGAGTCTTTAGTGATGACTGCAAACTCACAATCTTCGCCTTGAGTTCCTTCGGTGAGTCCCGCACCCTCTGCCTCTGCTAACGAAGGTACAGTTTTGGTTGTCATCACTTTCCCTGGAGATTCTTTCAAGGAAAACAAATCATTTGAGACATACTTGACTTCGGAGCAATTTGGTTTCATGTTTACATCAGAAGGCTTAGAAAGTTCCTTAAACCGTTACTCAAGTTTTTCTTCCACGTTTAAGATCTCCGGTAGATTATTTCGTCGAAGTATGTCGTTGCAAAATTCCAAACCGCTCTCTATTTCCGTCAGTCTTTCGTCCATTCGGAATACAGCATTTGAAAATTCAGTTTCAAAAACATCTTTTTGGCTGATGAGTTGTTCCGTGACGCTTGATTCGTGCTGTCGAATTAACGCTATGTTGCGTTCAGCGACTCGATGCACTTCGTCTTTCGCTTTTTCGATGCTTTTGCTCATTCTCACCCTTTGTGCTTTTAGGAATTCTTTTTCCTTTCGTAGTTTAGAGCCATTTGCCAGAATGTCTCCCATTTTGGCCTCGATTTCTGATCTCTTCTTGTCCAGTCCTTTGTCAATGGACACGAAGTTGTGATCTCGGTGTTCCAAGATCGCGCAGTCACGACAAATGCATGTTACGCACTGATCGCAGTAAAATCTAACTTGATCTTTGTGTTCTTTACAAACGTTCAGTTTCCGAGCGTAATCTTGTGCGTCGCTAGACACAAAATTTCCAATTTCTTTGACGTGATGGCCACTAAGCACTTTCAATTTTTATGAGCCATGGAGCATTCTTCACAGAGGAAACAATTGCAATCCGAGCAATAAAACTTCAGCGACCTTCGTTGGTCGCAGTTTCCGCACTGTGGCGAGTTTTCTCGTCCCTTCCACGGTAAGCCTCGACAATTCCCGCCATCTGCTTGTAAAATAGATTTGATGGAAGGATGTTGATGTTGTTGTTGGGACATTCGGTGATTTGACGGCATGTAGGACAACTCAACTGCCTTCCACCTTGCTGTCGTAACCACCGTTCCAGACATGATTTAAAGAAAGTATGGAGACATTTGAGTATTTTGGGCTCGTTGTTCTCGGCAAATTGTTCTTGGCAAACACAACATTATAATTCTTTTTTGACATCATCGAAGAAACTTCGACACTGAGCAGCCATGGCTACTAGAACGAAGGTATAGTCCGACGCGGAAATGTATATCGTGACCAGGCCACCTTGGCTTAACATGTGGAGGGATCATGGAAAGCAGATTGATCTTGGAGGGCTTACAGGGCTTTTTAAAATTAACTAATTAATTAGTTTATAGGTGGCACGGATATAGTTTCCAATTGTGTTTTAGCCTCTCTCATTAACGGGATCCTTTTTAGAATTCTCGGAGATTGTACTTTCTCTAGTTAGATTGTGTTAAAAGCATTCAGTTAACCTTTCAGAAAAGATAATCTGCAAACTATGTGTGCCCTTCGTGAAATGCAGTTCTGTAATACCAATGTACTCTTAGTAACACTCTGCCTAAGCTCAATTTCCCTTCCGGATCCACGTGGGGGAAAAATATTTCAGGGACTGGACTTTCAAAGCGTACTCCTTACGACCGACCAAAAATCACGGGATTTTTTTTTACTATTGGTTTCGTAGATGACATGCAAATTTATCATGTTTTCCAACAGGAGTCAGTTGACCATTTCCTCAACGTTGCAGCATAAGAACAACTCCAGCCTTTGGCAAGTCCGTCAGCGTAATTTTCATTTATATACAAAGTAAGCCTTAAATACCAACGTAATACACTCTGGCAGTGGCCACACACTTGAAACGGAATGTGGTTTGAGATAGACATCATCTTGAACTTGTGAGAATGCACAAGCAATCAAACTTATTCTTGAGTCTAAAAGTGGAAATTTATTGCTTTCTTTTGAGGATCCTGTTAAGATAGGGTTAGTGTTTTTTATCATTTTACTCTCCTTCATAATTCTTTGACACTTTTGCCCACAAAAAGTCCAAAAATTGAAATTTGTTTTTATTTTGTAGCGAACACTGATATGTTGGTTTCATTGAGGTAAAATATTGGAAAAGTTCTCGTTTTTAACAGAAAGCCAAACTTATTATGTCAGTGATTAACTTCCTTTTTTACTTCATTTTTTTCGAGTTCTTTGCATGAAGAGAATGCTCTAGAATAATGTTGGGCAAGAGCAGATCCACGAGGTTTGCTGAGAATAGTTTCGGACATACCATGCAGTCGAGCAAGTACACATCCCTTTTACAATGTACTCGAGACATAAAGCCTCATTTATGGGGCTTACACGTCGTTGATGCATCTTTGAGAAGTGAAATTCAATTACTGTGGGCTAGAGTAGGGACTAAGACAAATTTCGTGCTTGTGCATCGATCAATTCGAAACTTTAACTTCCCTCCCCCGTGGAAATTAAACTCTTGAAAATCAGTTTTTCAAATTCCAACCCCCGAGGCCAAAATTATGTTCGAATGCCCTACCCAAGTTAATTTTTTTTTTGAAAAAGGAAAACTCGGGCCACTCACGGGTATTTTACTGTCGTCCGTGCCTGGGGAATAGGAAATTTGAACCTTACGTGCCTGGGGAATGGGAAATTTGAACTTTACGTGGCTGGAGTGGGGAATTTGAACCGGAAATGTCAAGTCTTTCTAGATGGTTAAAGAAACATGGTTTCTTAGGTCTTGGGTCTTAACTTCCGTTTTCGCTACAACCGACAGTTCAGTGATGAACAAGGATTCAATTCGAATTCATTTTTTCGTTTTCCAAATAGATTAGGCGTTAAGCTTGTTTACAGCCATCGAAAAAAGTTTAAAAAATATCTTTCACGAACAGCCTCTCAAAGCAAAATAGATCTTAGAGCAAACTCTGATTAGTGACTGCGAGCGCACTCCAACGAGGTGATGTTTATCTCTGAACAACACTCAATTCATGTCTGTGCCCTTAATGAAGGCGCTTCATGGGTGCATTTTGCGCTCACCGTTGGTGCAAAAAATTGCAAGGAAGTATCCTGAAAGGTTGGGTTTCCTTTATACTGATAAGAAAATTGAAACATACGAAAAACGAAATTAAGACCTGTTCAAAAACATGTTGTAATTTACGTAATATCTAACGAAGGATATCTAAACTGTTGGCGTGACAAGGAGGATCAACTGCAAATATAGTTTACAGGCTCACATTTTGAGCAAGTCACCAATCACCACCAAATAAACTAGGTTGGAATTCACAAGAATCTTTTCTTTTTCGAAATTTTTCGTTCTCAAAACGGCAAGCGAAATCAACCCTTCCGAACGTTAATACCGGATCGATTGTTTACATTCATTGGGTAACCAAATATTTATCCCATTGCGACAATGTCGCCCAGACATAATTACTTTTTCCCAAAATCAACAGGTACTTCCATAATATTAGGAAAACTTCTGGAATTTACCTTCATTTTGGACGAAATAAGTACTTGGACTTAAATTCTGACCGGTAAGCTGATTTAAGAGCTGGTCCCAAATATAGCTAAGTCATCATAGATTAATAATTTCCTCCTTTGACCTTTAAATTTCCCCCATATTTTTAATGGCATCGATTCATCCATAAACAAACACTGTTCCAAATAAATGGCAACTTCGAATTCTGGATCGAGGTAACATTGGAGGTATCAGGCTAACAAGTTGGGGTAAATTTGTTACTGTTCAAGGCAGCGCAAAGCGACCTTCGAACGTTAAGATAACCTGTAATCAAAATCTGTCATTTCCCACATTTTTTCCAATAAATGTTAAGAAAAGGGTAGATCTGTTTATTTATTTCAAGAGATTTTAGGAAATCTTCATGACAGGACTGGAGTTGAAGTCATAAGAACACCTTCGGTACGCCATGTTGGCGGGAAAGTATGGGCGGACTTGGTCGGCTTTATCGATTTTTTTGCAAAGCAAAAACAACTGGAACTTTTTAATACCCATTTCGTGGTTAGGACCCTAAAATTAGCATTCATGCCAAATTTCAGGCAAATCGGTGAGGTTGAGTGGCTGCGATTTTTTTTAAAAGTTCGAAAGTTAGACTATTGCTCTTAAAAGATCTATATCCTCCGGTTTTTAATTTCCTTCATATTGTTTAATTCCTAAGCTCTCGAGATTTAACAGCTAACTTTGGTTAAAGATCAATAATTTTTGTTCTGAGCAGGTATTCTTCGGAATCAAAATCCCTTCAAGAAGCATTTGCCATAAATTTTGTTCCCCTGTCCACATGAAAAGGTATGAAACATGTCAGGGGAAGAACATTGGAATTCGAGTGAGGCCCAAGTTCAACGTTGATTAGGCATTGTCTGAGTAATTATGTAGTTTAAGGCCTCACTCGAATTCGTCTTTTCGTCTACTCTTATTCAAAATTCTTATGAAGGAGAACTTTCTCAAATTATCTTAGGGGGATTCATTTAGTTATCACCAGTCGAAGAGGCTCCATACTAGTCAAACTGAACGCGAACGACCAAATCAGTGTATCATAATCAAGAATTATGCAACAAATGGTTCCCTTAGAAATAAAAGACAGTCGAGAAATAAGATCATCAGTGAGACATTCCTTATAGAATCCAAAATTGCATTAGCACATAATATTCAATTAACTTTACAATACGACGACCGACTCCTTTCCGTCAAGGATGATTCCTCTCTCTTTGAGCTAGTTCATAATTATTCTCTGATCCTCACTGTTTACTCCGGCAAGAATTTCCAAATTTGCAGAGATCGTAATTTTCCAGCGTAAGATAAGATCTTTGTCACACAACGAATGCTGAAAACTTTAACGTATCTGCAATCTTCTTCCGCAATCGCCACAAAAAATATGACAGTATTGTCTTTGCTCTCCACAGGAATTGCACCATTTTGCAATAGCTGATGGCACGAATTCTTTTACTTTTTGACCTGAAAGTGTAAAGAGATTTACAATATTGCTAGCATTGCAGGCTAAGGGTATGGGCCGAAAGGCCCATCTAAGTATGGGCCGGATCAAGCGTATATATTTTAGTCACGAACTTCAGCTACAGTGTTACATCTTTGCTCCTATTACATTTGAAGTAGAACCTTTCCTCGTAACCACGCGCATATCAAATGTAAGTAACAGAGTTGCATATGATTTGACAAGGTCCTCACCTATTGTTTCATTCATTCGTAACCACTGGAACAAGCAGGACCGATTTGCAGGAATCGGACATTTTCTTATCTCTTGCCTTTCTATCGCAGATTATTGAGAAAGATCAAAATATCCTTGTTTATAGCCGAAGTGCAAGACTTAGGCAGTCGTTTCAAGTTTTTCTCACACTTTCACATCATTATTATTGATAAATGGCCATCAACCTTCATCTCAGTTTTTCTTGATTCTTCCGACGATTCACTCAAACATACTTTATCCTCCCCTGGAATTTATGCAGTTGCCATGCTCAAGATATCATAGAGAGGTGTTTTAACTTTCGGCAACCTTTGCATATGCGAGCGCTTAATGGAGAATTTTGGCCAATCAGAAGGGTCTTCTCTCCACTATTTCCTGGTAGAAAAATCTAAAGAAAAAATTACCTGACTCATAAGAAAATGGTTTACCTTTATCCACTTTTATGCGAAAGGGACTCCCTCTGATGGCTTCACCCGCAATAGTTATGGACATGTTGAATTCTCCAGTAGTTTCGGGTCTGTATGTTACTTCGTAACAGCCGTCATGCGAGTCTCTTATGTTGACCTTTAAGGCCGCTCCCGACTTCGGCGATTTAATGTCGACAATGACCTCATCTATTTCACTGTACGTTCTATTACCACGTGAGTCTTTCGCGATCACTGTAAAAGTACAGTTTTCACCTTGAGAGCCTTCGGTCAGCCCTTTACCCTCTGCCTCTGATAAGGAAGGTACCGTTTTGGTTTTAAACAGCTTCCCTAGTGATTCTTTCACTGACGAAAAATCGTTTGGAACATACTTGACTTCAAAATAATTTAACTCCATGTTTACATCAGAAGGCTTAGAAAGTTCCTTAAACCGTTGCTCAAGTATTTCTTCCACGTTTAAGATCTCCGGCAGATTATTTCGTCGAAGAACGTTGTTGCAAAATTCCAAACCGCTCCCTATATCAGTAAGTTTTTCGTCCATTCGGAATACAGCATTTAAAAATTCAGCTTCGAAAACATCTCTCTGCTTGTTGAGTTGTTCCGTCACGCTTGATTCGTGTTGTCGAATTAACGCTATGTTGCGTTTAGCGACTCGATGCACTTCGTCTTTCGCTTTTTCGATGCTTTTGCTCATTCTCATCCGTTGTTCTTCTAAGAATTCTTTTTTCTTTCGTAGTCTAGAGCCATTTTCCAGAACGTTTCCCATTTTTGTCTCGATTTCTGATCTCTTCCTGTCCAGTCCTTTGTCAATGGACACAAAGTTGTGATCTCGGTGTTCCAAGATGGCGCAGTCACGACAAATGCATGTTACACACTGATTGCAGTAAAATCTAACTTGATCTTTGTGTTCTTTACAAACGTTCAGTTTCCGAAAGTAATCTTGTGCGTCGCTAGACACAAAATTTCCAATTTCTTTGACGTAGTGGCCACTAAACACTTTCAATTTTTTATGAGCCATTGAGCATTCTTCACAGAGGAAGCAATTACACTCCGAGCAGTAAAACTTAAGTGGCTTTCTTTCATCGCAGCTTCCACACTGTGGCGAATCTTTTTGCCTGTTTCCGCTGTAAGCCTCAACGATTCCCACCATTTGCTTGTAAAATAGATTTGATGGAAGGCTGTTGATGTTGTTGTTGGGACATTCAGTGATTTGACGGCATGTAGGACAACTCAACTGCTTTCCACCTTGTTGTCGTAACCACCGTTCCAGACATGATTTACAGAAAGTATGGAGACATTTGAGTATTCTAGGCTCGTTGTTCTCGTCAAATTGCTCTTGGCAAACACAACATTCTAATTCTTTTTTGACATCATCGAAGAAACTTCGACACTGAGCAGCCATGGCTTCTAAAACGAAGGTATTGTCTGACACGGGAATGTATATTCGTGCTCAGGCCTACTTAGCTTGACACATGGAGTGATCATGGGCAGCAGATTGGTCCCAGAAGGCGTTTTATAATTAACGAATTAGTTAGTTTACAGATGGTAAGAATAGTTTTCAATTGTGTTTCAGCCTCTCACACTAATGGGATCCTTTTCAGAATTTTCAGAAATTATACTTCCTCTTGTGTTTTGGGTGCGGTAAGATTGTATTATATACATTCAGTTATCTTTCCCGAAAGGAAAATCTGCAAACTATGTGTCTCCGTCGTGAAATGCAGTTCTGATATACCAATACACTCTAAGTGAAACTGCCTATGCAAGCTCAATTTCCCTTCGGGAACCATGTGGGGAAAATATTTCAGGGACTGGACTGTCCATGCGTACTCCTTACGATCGACCAAAAATCACGGGATGTTAAATATATTTTTTTGCAAGACATTAGGCGTCATTTCAATCGAAAGAATCCATTATAAACAATTAGGACACCTCTATTTTATATGCAGTAGGATTTAAGCCGCAGTTGACCTTCACAGATTGTTCTGTACGTTTCCTTTTATGTAAAAATGGATCAGGCCTTTTTATATAATATAACTTTACTTAGTAATTTGAATTGTGTTGTTTCGAGTTTCGTTTTAGTTCAGAGTTCTACCGTTTGCTATAGCACACCACAAGAAAGAGAACGAATATAAATCAATTAGAAGCTCACAAAAGGTGGCTCATAACATGTTCATAAGGAACCCTGAGCAGTGTACTGACTCAAAGCACAAACTCAACCTTCAATTCAGTTTATGGTTTAAACTCCAGTTTACTGTAATTAAAAAAAAAACAGCCAAATAAGTTTGCTATGCCAGCACGGTACGTCCATTAAAATTGACAACAGACTAATCAAGAAACCGTTGGTGAAGAAGCTAAGTGAACTGAAAAATACATACTTTCGCTCTTTACGTTGATAAGTCTTTTTATAAAATAATTCAAATAGTACGCGCGCTCTGATTGGCCATAAAACCATTTTACATGAGCGTATGTAAACACGGTTTTCATACTGAACTTTCTCGCGGAGTTCTCCCTGCTATTTATTTAGCAGTAACTCAGTTTCTTTAAGTTTGTTTTGAGTACAGTAATGGAAGAAGAAGATTTTCCTAATTTTTCTTTGGAGTTTAATTTTCCCAGTATTCAAGAAACGGCCGAAAAGCCAAATGAACAACAACAACAAACACGTCGCTTTCCTTCGTTGCAAGAAGAGGCTCTTTCATTAGTTATTTTATAAAAGAAATGTAAAATGTTTTCCGTGTTTACATAGCCTGATGTAAACACTTGGGAGGTTGGGAGAACGCGAAGCGGAGTGGTTTCCTACGCTTATCTCGCGTTCTCCCAACCTCCCGCGTGTTTACATCAGGCTATGTAAACACGGAAAACATTTTACATTTCTTCACTGTCACACGTCACATTTAACCACTTGTTTTTCTCATTTTTCTTCTCCTAAGCTAACATGGTAATGTAATATTTTCAACTGAGTTGATGACGTAAATTGACCACCGTAAGGGTTTAAAAGCTGACGGTTTCGAGAGTTAGCCCTTCGTCATTCGCTATGACGAAGTGCTAACGCTCGAAACGTCAGCTTTGAAATCCCATATATAGGTCGATTTACGTTAACAACTTGGTTGATAATGCTTAATTACCCTGTTATACTTTCCCATCGACACAGCACCACAGTTTCTTTAGAAACTTTCCCCCTTTATTCATTTCTCTTCAGCTAAGCTTGCAAAAAAACCAGCTGCAAAACCGGAAATGGTAGAAATTCGAATCCTTATGGTAGACAGTTTTCTTTCATTGTCCCACCCTCTAGGCAAAATATTCAACAACTTTGTCTTCAATCTAAAGTCATATCTCAAATCAAGTTTGGTAGTACTGAAAGCATGTGACGTTCCTCTGAACTAAGCAAAAGTTTAATGATGTAATGCCTTTGTCAGCAAGTTGTTTCTTTACTCGATCAAGGTACCTGGGATCTGGATAACCGCAACCGCAAAAACTAACAGAAAAAAGTGAGTTTTCTCACGATATCGTTGAATGAGGAAAACTTGAAACTCGCTGGTGTGTATCTAGAAGGAGATAGGAAAAGAAAAAAAAGTAGGAAAGGGTCGATAAATGAGGGCAAATATAAGCTAATTTAACCCTTCATTCTTGTGGTTGACAGATCATGAGTGAATTCTTACGATAGCAGCGTACAGTCAAACAGACATATGGTCAAAATAAAGACAAAAATTAATATGAGGATATCGTTTGATGTGGCACTAAATGCTTAGAAATTCTTGTAACGTGGAATACATCATCATAAGCATATTGGTAGTCAGAGTAAGGAAAAAGAGCAGGTAGAGGACATCGCCAATGTCTCAGATCTAACATCCGAAATTACTGGGAAACTAAAAATTAATATGAAGGTCTCTTTCGGCAGTAGAGGTATGTATTACCTATCTAGAACGTGAAATATTAAAAAAATAGAGCGGATATTTCGAGAGATGAATTATGTGTTCCCGAAACCAAGAACGAGCTTGTTTCAGAAATATACGTTTAGTACGCGTAGGTCATTAAGTTTTACAGTTGGAAAAGCTAACTTACTTGGCTGGACCACCAGTTAGACTTGTTTTCAGTTCGATGCCGTTCAACACAATCTTGTTATCCTCGCCAATAGTAGGACTTCTTCTAAGAGTAAATATCAGACGTTCATGAAAGGCCCTTCTCAACAGGTTACACACCTCTACTTCGGTGAGATTGTTTGGAAGGTAGGCTGAGCAGAAAAGTTCACTGAAACGCTCTCCTGGATTAGCGTGGTCTGGACCTAGAACAAGAAAATGTAAAAACCTTTTTTTAGTGAAGAAAAAAGTACTCCCACCAAAGAAGAACTTAGTTCCCATATTAAGACGATCCCCCTAGAATTCCACAAAAATGATGATATTGAGAATAATAAAATAAAAATAAAAATAATTCTGATTGTGATAGTAATAATAATACTGACACTAATACTAGTAATAATAAATGCTACTATTTCTAATTACTACTACTACAGCTAATAATAATAATAATAATAATAATAATAATAATAATAATAACACTAATGATAACAACAAGGTAATTTAGTGTTAACAACTGAGTTAATAACGTAAATTGGCCACCGTAAAGAGTTTAAAGGCTGTCAGAGCGATCGGAGGAATTGTGGGTTGTGTGTGGGTTTATATGCAGAAATTGGAGCTACGCTATTGGTGGGAATATGGTGACGAGAAAACAAGAATAAATTAGTTGAATGAAAAGCGCTTGTTGATACCGTGGGGATTAAGAGTGCCGATTTAAAAGAAAAATTTTTGCTTTTGCGGCTTTCCGACCTGCCTAGATGTAGGGAAAGGCCGCAAACTTCCATATGGAATATAGAATGATTAGGGAAATTAATCAATCTCATTAAATCGATTCATCTTCTCCCTGATAAATCATCATCCTGATTAATAAATTAATCATCTCCCTGCATATAAACCCACACACAACCCACAGTTCCTCCAATCGCTCTGACGAAGGGCTAACGCTCGAAACGTCAGCTTTTAACTCTTTACGGTGGCCAATTTACGTTATCAACTCAGTTGTTAACATTCAATTACCCTGAAATTAGAAGATCCTCGCAGCTAAGAACACTACTGAAACTAGTAGTTGTAAGTAGGACCTGAAAAAAATTTCAGGCCCGTACGGGATTTGAACCCATGACCTCTGCGATACCGGTGCAGCGCTCTACCAATTGAGCTAACAAGCCAACTGGGAGCTGGTCAATGAATTGGGTACAAATAAACATCCGAGTGAATGAAGATTTTAGATATATGAAAATTCACATATTTGCACTGCGGTGGAAAGATGAAATTAGAAGATCCTCGCAGCTAAGAACACTACTGAAACTAGTAGTTGTAAGTAGGACCTGAAAAAAATTTCAGGCCCGTACGGGATTTGAACCCATGACCTCTGCGATACCGGTGCAGCGCTCTACCAATTGAGCTAACAAGCCAACTGGGAGCTGGTCAATGAATTGGGTACAAATAAACATCCGAGTGAATGAAGATTTTAGATATATGAAAATTCACATATTTGCACTGCGGTGGAAAGATGAAATTAGAAGATCCTCGCAGCTAAGAACACTACTGAAACTAGTAGTTGTAAGTAGGACCTGAAAAAAATTTCAGGCCCGTACGGGATTTGAACCCATGACCTCTGCGATACCGGTGCAGCGCTCTACCAATTGAGCTAACAAGCCAACTGGGAGCTGTTACCCTGTTATACTTTCCCACCGACGCAGCACCACAGTTTCTTTAGAAACTTACCCCCTTTAATGAAAATAATAGTTTATCAAGTGTGTATTCATTGCACGCGACTCTTCACCTGTTAACTACAACTAGCTAGTAATAATGACAAATAGGAATTACGCTGAAATTGCGAATTAAAGTAAAATGGAGTTAAAAACTGTAATATGTGGCATTTGTAATTAATTCAGTCAACTACTTCTTGGCGGGAATAATTCAACAATTCAAACTTCGCTTTCGGTGCATAATTTATGCGTATGTAAGTATGTATATATATAGAAAATAATCGTTAGCAACAAACCTACCCTCAAAAAGTTTCTAAATCAACGCTACCTTGAATTTCTCCTCGAAAGTTAAAGATTCTGACTACACTATCACGAAACATTCAATGTGAAATAGTTTATTGAGGAATGGTCAGTCAGTCATCCGACAACAACAATGTGTCGTAACATATACTTATTACATATACTTATTACAACATAGAATATGCTAGCAAGTCTAACTTGAAAAGCTTGAAAAATTAAGTGTACCACACCAGATACGAAAAACCACTAAAAAACCACTCTTCAGATGTGGCCAAAAAATATGTGGAAACGTATTCCCCATCTAATGCAGTGGCACGGAACCTCGGGAAAGAGGTACAAACAAACCCATAACTCCATAGAAAAAATTTAACTAAATTGACAACAGCAAACAGAAAGACTGACTGAGCTAGAATGATTAATATTCCCCGCTAAAACATTAAATACTCAAAACTCTCCCCTGAGAATACTAAAACCTCTCAATCGTGCCATCAGAATAGTAATTTCTGACTAATTCGTTCCTAGTCACTCAACCGTCAGAAATTACATGTTATGACAATGGTTTTACACCCCTCGTAGCCTGGTAACGATTTAAGTGACTCAGTTCTCCAAGTCATGTATCCAGGAGGCTGGTTTCCTGGAAACCGTTTCTCCCGTGAACACTGTGGACAAAAACCTATCTCCTCTATGACACAGCTGATACAGTAGTTACAAAAGTTATGACCACATAGAATTCTGTAAACAGGATTTTGGTGCTGATTCATACATAGGGTGCAGTCTGGAAAGCTCATCTCATGCTGTTTAATCATCTTGAGGAGTGGTGCCGGACCTATGGTAAAAAAAAAAAAGAAAAAGAAAAAAAAAGATTGGCATTCGAATCATCACTAACTGCTTCAGTAGCTTGTATTTCAGCAAGACGTTTGCCTTCTTCCGTCACAGCCATACCAAGTGGAAATGCATCAGTATTATCATAAGTGATACTTCTTTCGGATCAATATCAATATCGGGGCAACTGCCCACCTACCCCTCCCCTAACTCAACAACAGTCAATTGACAACAAGTTAAGGTTGATGTTGGGTTAGGGGAGGGTTAGGTGGCAGTTGCCCAGACACTGATATTGATCCCTTCTTCCTATCTTAACATTATCGACGTTGGTGTCATGCTCAATGTTCCGGGTATTAGCTTCTGCCTTTGGTTATAATTTCTCACCCGGTTCATCCGGAAAACGAATAGCAAGAACGCCTTCCCCTCTACCAAAGTATGGTTTAGATGTGGTGTTCCCGCCTTCTTCTTTGGAGCTTTTTGGAGCATTGGCGCCTTGTTCACTTTCAATGCCATACGTTGGAACTTCTATGTTTGATGCTTCAATGCCCGTTGGGGTATGTAATTCACTCTTGTTATCTTCTTCAAAGGCTTTCGAAATCTAGCCACGTGGATTGTTATTGCCCATGCTTGGTTGGTCTCCCTGTGGAAATTTAGCTTCGTTATTTTCCTTCGTATGGCCTTCGTGTGAATTTCCGCTCCTTTTTTCTGATGGCAACGGCAGCTTGTTGACATTGCAGCTAATGTTGGAGAGCTTATATGGCTCTCCCTTGTTGTGTACTGCGTCTGTTTGAGTCGTCACTTGAGAGGTGTAACGTTTCAAAAACTCTTCATGAAAGACGTTGACTGTTTCGTCGTCAATAATGCGTGACGATGCGAATTTCACGAAGAGTACTGAATTCGGATTCAACGCTGGAGCTGAATTCTTCCACTTCTCCAAACAATACTTGTGCGCAAATATCACTCTGGTAAAAGTAGAGCTTCACTTGATTTATCGGACTTTGGCTGAGTACTTGTGCTGAGGGTTTATTCTGGGAACTGTTGTTGCTTTTTGTATTTCTCTGACCACGCCTTGTACCTTTGCGGTCACCCGGCAGTAGCCCAAGGGTTTCCTTCAAGACCTGCACTGTAACAGGAATATTCTTTTCTTCCACAAAGACGACTAGGTTGTTTTCATCCACCTCAATGACCGTATTATTTTCATATTCCATGAAGCATACGTCCTTGGTGACTTGTCCCCGGGCGTCCAAAAAGTTTAATTCAATTTTTCTCGCTGCATCTTAGGACATAAATCCTGGTAAAGATTAATGAATGCATCACTGCCTTTTGGTAACTGTCACTCTCTGTTGTCAGTGAATGAATTTCTTCTTGGGAAGCAATTTCTCTCCAAAGAGTTTTTGTCACGACATCCAGTGATTTGACGACATGTCAGACAACTCAGTTTTCCTCTGGCCTGTTGATGGAGCAAATCTTCCAGAGACGATTTGCAGAAAGTATAAAGATTATTCAGTATTTTCAGCTCCCTAGTTTCATTAAACTGTTCTTGGCAAAAAGGGCATTCTAACTCTCTTTTGACATCGTCGAAAAAACTTTTAGTTATCACTCACCATGAGTGCACAAAAATATCGTGAACAGGTCCTGAATTCCCGCATGAGTTTTCTTGGACACACACCTCATCGACCAAAGCGACAGTGCTATCCTGGGACGGGCATCGACGAAGAGGTGATATCATTAAATAAAAGTATTTTTAACAACAAATTTTAATACGTTATCCATTTGTAGGAAGTAAAAAAACTAACAAAGAAGGTATACTTAATTTTTGCAATCTTTTATTGTTCTAACACAGAGGATGCCGCATTGAATACCCGAAAATCGTGTAGAATCCAGTTTCCTTTTCCCAGGAAATGATAGACAAAGCGTCAAAATTTGCCAATGCAGGAAAGCAAAATGACAGTTTTCTGCCTTTTTGGTTAATAAATGAAGCTATCAGCGTACGTACAACCTTGTTGCTCGCTGGTTTTGTTAAAAAAGGGGATTTTAAAAGAAACCCATAAACCATCAACCTCTCCCCCCAAAAAGAACCTGACTATGCTTGAGTGACAAACTTTACAATGGTAAAAAAACAACGGTATCAAAATAAATGTTCTCTCCTGTGAAGCTTGATGGAAAGCGAAATAAGGGGAAGACAAAGATCATCTATGAATTTTAAATCACAGCGCTCAAACGAGCTTCACACAAGAGTTAGCTGGGAAGGAAATTGAACGCAAGTGAAAACAAATTACAGCGAGCTTTTGTAACTAGCAAACGAACATAGAGCAACAATAACATCAACAATACAGATGTGTAGTTTTCCGCTTAAAGTTTTATTTGGAATTTTTGGAATATTCTATTTTTATTTTGGTAGCGCTATGATCAAATTTATCTGATCTCCCCCTCCTCACTAGCAGTTAATTGGAAGTCAGTATTCTATTGTCCTCTTTTTTTTTTTTTAACTCTGCTGGCGACGACCAACAGACTGTTAACAGGTTATAATCTTTTGGGACTACTGATCCTTCTCCCTTAGCCCTGACACTCCTTCCCCCCCCCAGGTGGATTGGTCCCTGAACAGTAGTAGTTAAGGCTGTGATTTGCCGCGTCAAATTTTACGGTTTTTAATTCCAATAAGTTTGTACATTAGCCCAAATCAATTGGGTAGTTATTAGTTACATCATTCCTATCGGCTTAAGGAAGAAAATGTGGGGTCAAAGAAAGGCTCCTGGTTCAGCCATCGGCGAGAAATTTTAACCCGGTAAAGTTAGTTATAGAAAGTCTTTCGAACTTTTAAATTTTATATTCTGGTAGAATTAACATAAGAGTGATCGACCGACCACTCCTTTACAGTAAGGGATATATACTTAGGGATATACACAAAGGGATATACACTAAGGGATATCGGAAAACCGAGAATTCAACGTGCAGACGCTCAAGGAAATGTGAGTTTGTGAAAAATTAAATATAACTTTAGGGGAGGCGAAATATCGCAGGCAACTTCAAGATTTTCTCCCGCTGTCCCCTCACTTTCTCTTTTTAGAATTAATTGATGATTACACCAGTGATTTTTTGCGCGTCATTTGTATAATAATGAAGTAACAGACCAAAGCCACGACGCAAGATCATTGGATATAAATGTAACTTCAGTTACATGATAACAGCTATTTTATGTATTAATTTTTTTAGTTACTATCGTTTGTAGCCTTTTTCAGTACACCTAGGCAATCAAGGTTTAAACCATATGAATAAATGCGACTGACGTAACTGCAAACCTGCAAAGGCCTTGCATCATTTAACGTTTCTGAAGTAATCAATATCCACAGAAAAGCTTGTGCAAGCTAAAATATTTCCTGGTTATTAATGTGACATTTGTTTTATGCCTCAAACGTAAACAAGCTTTTAAATTGGGCTGCAGTTTGAAAGAATTTCTAGGTAAACTTACTTAGAAGCATAAATCCTAAAGCAAGTGGAAATAAAATGCAGATAATTACAATTCCTAAATGGTCGTCAGATATAAAATTTTGGTCGGCAAAAAAAATTAAAAAGGATGGGGGGAGATCGAGGAGTATTCAAGGGGAACAGAAGGGGGATCAAACGTCACCAACAGAGTATAAAGTGCAGGACAATTGAAAATTTACTGCAAGTGAACTGCCATTGAAGGGGATTTTATCGTGACATACAAAATCCTGCAGCTGCCTGCCCCCGCCCCCGCCAAGAGATAAATAATACTGGTCCCTTACGTAAAATGTCTTTGGTTAGAGCGGAACTCAAGAATAATTTCAATTCCAAAGAAACTGGTAAACTGATTGATTAACTACTGAGTTATACTTGTAAGTCGGCGTCGTCAACAATTCCTATCTTGGCAAGCTGCTCCTTTACTCGGTCAAGGTAAGTGGAATCTGGATACCCATGACTGTAGAGGAAATAAAGGAGTCATTAGGGTTGAAAACATCACGCCTCTTTGAAAAACTGTCAGCTCTTGTTTAAAAAATGAAATGTATATATTTTCATTTGTTTACTTTTCCTTGACAACCGCGTTATTCATCATTTTTTAATTTCATCTATAATCCTCTAAAAATGTTTGTTATGTAGAGTAATTTGAGAAGTTTTCAGATTCTATCGAAGTTTCCGAGGAAATTGACGAAACATTTTAGACAGAAAGTGCGTTTTTATTCGTTTACACCTTTAGACGCAAGTTAAACGCGTGCAGTACAAGTTCACAACATTAATGACAACCTTCCCTCAATAATTCTAAACCAAAACTTTCGATGTCATTAATTTAAGCGAAGTCACGTATTATGAGCGGCCAAAATATGGTCGCCACATAGCGCACAATTAAACGTTGCGTTTACGATACCTATCCGATAAAAACGACTCTTAAATTATTTAAGAGTCAGCATTGATATAAACTCTGTTGTACATATGGTTAGACGCAGTTTTAGATGTCTTTTCTCTTCTTTTAATTTTTTTTTTGGACTGAACTTATAAGGCAACTTGTGCTTACTTTGCTGGTCCTCCTGATCGATTGATTTTGTGTTCAATACCATTACACACGATCAGATTCTCCTCGTCCGTTGCCTTGTATTTACCAATTGTAAACAGGAGTTGAGCGTCAAACGCTCTTTTCAGTAACTGGCAAACTTTTTGTCCTTCAGAGTTGTTTGGAAGGTATGCTGTGAAATATCTTTCACGGTAAGGTTGTCCTTGTGCAGGATGTTGCCATCCTGTGAAGTGAGAAACAAATAAACACAAGATATTCAAAGAATATAAGAGAAATTACATGGTGCAAATTTCCACAAATATTGTAAATTGATCGCACACCGATCAATACTTAGCGTATGATTCACGCCACCCTCAATCAGTAAAACGCGGTATTGTTAAGTGCCTTTACGAGCGCGCCAAACGTCTCGTAACAAAACCTTCCGTCATATCCGAGGAGAAAAAAATCTGTCATCTGTTCTGGTTTCTAATGGTTATCCTTTTTCTTTCTTGCAGAAACTTACCAAGACCGGAAAACCAAACAACAGTGCCAAACCCGCCAGCGAGTTCAAAGCTACTGCGGTTTTACCTTTTGTCAAAGGTCTGTCCCAACAGCTTCGCCGCTGCCTACAAAAACAAGGCGTACGCGCTGTTTTCAAGTCGGAAACTACGCTAAGATCTCAGTTAGTACGACTAAAAGACGCTGTTGACCCGACTAAACAAGATGGCGTAGTTTACAGGATTCCCTGTGACTGCGGTAAGGTGTACATCAGAGAGACTGGAAGACCTATGCATGACAGAGTTAAGGAGCACGATCGAGACATTCGACTCGCCCTCACGAGACCGCCGTTTCAGAGCATGCCCACAACACCGGACACAAGCCACTCTGGAACGAAGTAAAGTTTATTGATCGTGACCCTTATTACTACACGCGTATGGTCAAAGAGGCAATTCACATAAGACTTCACCCTAACAACATCAACAGGAATGGTGGAATAGAAATTGCAGAAGCGTGGATGCCCACGATCGAAAAACACAAGAACAGGAGAGCTGTGCGACAGCGGACCGCCAAGGGTGCAAATCACTGAATGAACAGCAGGAACGAAATGCACCAATCAGAGCTGTTGAAAAAAACAACTAATCACAGCAGAGCATCATGCTTTATAAGATCACGCAGGATCAGTCGACCTCATCGCCTGAAGAAGACTAGCAGAATGCAGTCGAAACGTTGCGATCTACATCACACGTGACTACATCGTGAGACAAACGAAAAATTTAGCTTTCATTGTTATTCACCACGATGAATAACCACAACCTTTCCTCCTTATTATCCTTACGTCAGTTGCAGGAACGTCATTATTCCACCCTAAAAACAACTGAATAAGATTTATTTATTTCATACCCACCTTGAATTCCAGAGGGAAAGTTATAGGTAACGGCAATAGTATAACAATCATCATATCCACGAAGAGACTGTTTCTCTGTTCTCCAACTCATGGTTCCTATTGGTTGGGACCTCTCACAGACACACCACTGATATCCGCAGACGAAAACGTCACTCGAAGGGTGATGAAAACAAGACTGGCAGAAAGTGTGTCCACATTTCAGGGGTTCAACAATTTCTTGGCATGAGTTGTGACATACTGAACAGAGTGGCTCGACAGATTGGTGACCCCTTGTAGTTGCTTGACTTCCTTGCGATTGATCTGGAATTTTAAAGGAAATTTTTAGTCCAGAGACAAAACTTTACCGACGACAAGCAAATAATTATTTTCTTTTAAAAAATGACGAAGAATTAACGGGAAGACCTTAAACTATGGGATGAGAACCACTGATTCGTAAGTTCGAGGGTATGGTATCATTGATTCAGTATAGCTATCTTGAGTACTCTTACGTTTTTCATTAAGTAAGTCGTCATCAATCCTTGGGTGACCTCTTCCCTTGTTAGTGGAAAATGGGCTCTCTCCTTCCTCACTGGATGGACGTTTCTGAGTTGCCATTTCATTTTGCGACTTTTGTTTCGGGTAGTAACGGTTAATGAATTCTCTACGGAAGACCTCAGTAGTTTCTGTATCGATGATAACGACGCGTATGTCACGGAGAGTGCTACATTCTGCATCTATACTTGTGCTAAACTCTTCAATCGCTCGAAAAATTGCCCCAGCACAGACTTCTTTTGGCATACCAAAATTGCCTGAGCTGATGGCTGGAAGGGCTACAGAGGAAAGCCGAAGTTGCACAGCAAGTCGGAGACAATTTATGCATGCCTTTCGAAGAACTGTCACAGCGACGCTCTTATCTGCATAAGCTGACCAGTCTGGCCCAACTGTATGGATTATATAATGACAAGCCATTTGCCCACCTCGGGTGTAAACAGCTTCACCAGGTTGTAGCGGAACATTACGATGAGACATAACATACTGAGAATCATGTATTATTTGACTCCCTCGCTTCTTCACAATTGCTCCACCTACACCTTGAGAATGTTGAAGCAATGCGTTAGCTGGGTTGACAATGGCATCGACTTGCTCATCAGTTATTTCTCCCTGGTATAAAGATACTATTACGTTATTTGTCAAAGTCTGCTGTAGGATCTTAGGTGATGGCTCTTCATGATGGTGAGGCAAATGACGTATGTTCTTTTGACCATGTTTCAGGCGGTCGCCACTGATTTTTGACAGTCCAAGCTTCTTTTTTAGAGCGTGCACTGAGCTCTTCAGATGAATTTCCTCGCTGTAAACGATTAGCTGACCTTCTTCTTTCTCAATGACCACGGGATGTTTGCTTTCCACGAAAACAATCGCCTCCTTGATTTTTCCATCATCGTGGATGTCTTTTACATCAACCACTTGTCGCTTCATCTTCATGGACTGACGGACGGTTTGGTACAAATCAATGAAAGTGTTGCATCCTTCTTGATATTGTGTTTCTTCGGTTAGAGGTGTAGGTTTGATCGTTACTAGCGCTTCATTTTCAGCCCAAACTATCTCCAAGCGGCTTGCCCTCTCTATTTGTTCAAGCTTTTCCTTGTGTACCCTTTTGAATAATTTCAAGAACTTTGGCTCAGTTTCAAAGGTGCACTCCTCAACAATCCCCTGGGAGTCTTTCCTGGCCTGCTTAAAATTTTCAGCAGAATTTTGCAGAGTCTTCAAGGCATCTTTTCCTTGCACCATTCTTTCCTCCTTAAACAGCAGGCCTGGACGCTGAAGAATATATTCTTGCACATATCTATGAGCAATTTCTAGTTGATTAATCGATCCGACGAGAACAAATCCATTATGACCCTTGCCTTGCCATGATACGTCAACCTTTTTCTTCACCATTTCGAGCAGGTTTTCTGACATCCCAGGTGACATCGTGTCGAAACTCACAAAGGCGGCAACGTGCGAGAAAATCTGTTCACGTCAGAAATAAAGGAGGTAACTTTCTAAAGAAACTGCGGTGCTGCGTCGGTTGGTGGTGTGACAAGATAATTTGATTTTATCAACTGAATTGATAATGTAAATTGATCACCGTGAAGAATTTCTATAGCTGACTTTTCGAGCATTAGCGTGTTGTCAGAGCGAATGACGAAGAGCTAATGCTCGAAACATCAGCTTTAGAAACTCTTTACGGTGGCCAATTTACATTATCATGTTAGAAATAGGCTTGTCCGATTGAGATTGTATTTTTTGTCATTTCAAGTTGAATTCTGCAACTGAGCCACGAAAGGACTACAAACGATTCACAAAGGGAAGAAAAAGGGGATAGAAAATATATAAAGAGAAAAAGAGCGAATAGAAAATGAAAAACTGAATGAAAACGTTCTTCTTCTCATTACCCAGGCTCCTTCGTTGGCTTATCTTGTTGAATAAAGAGGCTGTAATCAATCTAAAAAATCATTTGCTTTATTCCCTAGTTTGGTGTAACACTAACAGTTCAAACAAAACGATCAGAGGGAAGAGGGCAAAGGCTATGGTAGTAAAAATAAATTTCAGTTAATGGACATTTACTGGTTAATAAACATATCTTTTCAATTACCTCCTACTATCTTTACGGACTATCTTTAAATCATTACCTCTTGGGTATGGTCAGCTGATATTCTCCCTGTATTGTATGGTCTAAGATCCACCTCTTTGCCTCCAAGCATATGAGGGCGCTTTAATACCCCGTCAGCGACTAATAAAGAAGAAAAAGACGATAGTGATGTTCCATTGTCTTGAATTTAATTTTTATAACAAAACAGACAACAAAATACCCCAAAATGCAGGTTCTATCTCCTGCCTGTTTAACTAAGACTACAAAAAAAAAAAAAAAGCAAAGATGACAGTCATATTTCCTCGTTATATATAGACACATTGTCACAGTCCTAAAGTTAATTTAAGAAAAGAAACAAGTGAAAGAATGGATTTGAAATATTATAAAAATTTAGCATGTACAGTAACCTATTTAAACATATTCACCAATGTTTTAATAATAAGTGCTGATCATTCGGCAGGGAAACCACAGAAGGGTGATATCTTCGATGTTTCTTTTTTATTCGGCACAAGTTATATAAAGTTTAAAATTTCACGTCAAAAATCCTCTTATTGTAAAACGTAAAATTTCCCTCCCTTCTGCTGTGTCCGAAATATTTTCGGAATGGGCTAGGAAAGATTGTTTCCCGCAGCTGGATACTTTTTGCTGATTGCCATCGTTAACTGAAGAATGTCAAGCTCAGACAAAGTTTGGTTTGATATTTTGTTCAGCAACTCACGCAAACGAGCGTTTTCTACCTGCATTTCCAAGTTCGCTTCTCTCTGGCTACACCCTTGATAACCTGACTGGACACGGCCGCGGAAGAGACTTTGGCATGAGGTCAATATTCTCTCTACCACGAGTGTTGCGGTAGATTAATATACAATACTACAATGTTTTGCTGGGTGATGTCGCTAAACTTCTGGAAAAAAAGGAAAAGCCCGCAAGATTCGGGCTTCGTGGTCAATTTCACCGCATCTCTTCCCCTTCGATAGCATTTTAGGGAAAATAATCCAAGCTTAAGTGCTCACAGCAAACCCTGCAGAATATTCAAATTTTGTCTATTGTTTATCTGTTTTAGTCTCACCTCGCTGTTTGATTGCTTGATCGGAACAATAGATTAAGGCGAGGTGTCACTGTGGTCACTACTGTACCCACATCTCCTCCGCGGCCGTGTTCAATGTGGTTATTAAGAGCAGAGCCAGAGAGATGCGGACTTGGAAATGCAGGTAGAAAACGCTCGTTTTCAGCGACATGCACGGGAGTTTTGTGTTGAGGCATGTCTCAGGGTGCAGTAATCTTAGAAAACCTGAGAAAAATACCGAACGGGAGGATTTTCGGGGCGCAAACCACCTCTGCGTGGACAACGGTCGAAATTGGAGTGTGCAGCCTCAACTTCGTCTTTTGACAGGAATAAAAGTGATGGAAAGCAAGCTTAAAACAGCAGAAATCGCCAGAAACTACAACGGACACCCAAGATATGAGTAAGTTTTTTTGATTTTACGTGTAAAATGTTCGTATTTCGAAATGTAAATCGTTGTAAATCGACCATATTTCGTTCCTATAAGAGAAGGTAACGCCTTATAGGGCGTAAATCGCTGGTTCTTGAAAGAGTCAAAGGATCCTGACGTTCCCACATCAATTAGTATCAACCACACAAAGAGAGATTTATTTTAGAACGAACAAACGAAAACGCTTAAGTCACCACAGGCTGCCCAAGCTCCAGCTGTGTTATGATCATCTTGCGCAATGACAGTCATGACGGAATTATAAGAGTTTGTATGGGAATATTTACGACCGCTCTAAAGAATAAAAAAATACGACAAATTCTCAAAAAAAATACCTCACCTTACTTCCACAGTGTATTGCTTGTCATTTGGCCGCTTATTTTGATGAAAAGAACGCATTTTAGCGAGTTGACCATTTCGAGGTTTTAAACGTGCGTAAGAAAAGGCTTTACTTATAATATGTTTCAATATTCTCAACGGTTCCTCAAGTAACCTAACACTGAGTTACACAACGCGTGACGCTTTCATGAATTAATCGTTTACTTTTTCTCGAGACGTGAGCTTGGGCCGCGTGTGGTGTTAGCGAGCTATCTTCGTTATATCACAGGTTAAATACCGAACGAGCCGAACCTAATACACCTTGAATAAAATAATAAGAAAGGTGCGGAGTCTAAGGCCTAGTTCAAACGTCGATCTTTACATGTACCGAACCTAATTGCAATTTGGGTCGACTCGAATAATTAAGAGCGGCAGTTGATTTAAACGTCTATACAAATCTGCCGATCCTAATTGATTCAAACGTCGATCTTTACATGTACTTAATAGAAACGTTAGGTTCGGTACATGTAAAGATCGACGTTTGAACTAGGCCTTAGAAACCATAATTCTTTGTGAGCTCAATGCTTACGGTCTCGTTCGCGTTCCAGATGTCTCTCATGAGCTCAAAATGTTTTTCTATTTCTTCTTAAAAAGTAACTACCAGCTCCCAACTCATTCAAAAGTCCTCGAATTTACTTCTCAAAACGTAAATTTCGCTATCGGTAAACACTGCCTCAAGGTCATCGGATCTGCTTTTGTTCTCTTGCGAATTCAAGTTGATGAAACAACAAAATACGTAAAGCTGCACAAAATGCCTCGATCAACCTCACTTTAAGTCAAGTTTCATAAGTTTGTAGGAAACAAGGAGTAAACAAAATGAAGCCGGAAGTGATATGACGGTAATCACACTTAGTTTTCACTTTTTCGCTGACTAAGACATGTAAGAGACTAAAGATATAAGTAAATTTTACATTTTATACTACCTTCAGGGTTTTCAAAGACAATGACCACTTCCCCGTCCTTTACCATCCAAATTTCATCGATTCCTCCGCCGCCGTGTTTACTTTTCTGGAAGTATATGTGAATTTCATCTTGTGTAATTTCTCGCGGTATGTTCGATATTACTACAGTTCTCGCCAACTTTTCGATGCTCAAATGTCCTAGCTGGGATTTGACTGACTCTGGATGGTCATTCATCTCTGCCATAGTAGTAAATGAAACAAATACTTGCGCGATAATGCTCTATAGGCTGATTAAGTTCCTACAGACGCCACAAAGAGTTTAGTATCGATCACATTTCGTGGAAATAGGAAGAGTGGGACTAGTATTGAGTAACGAAACCGAGGCATAAAGCCTGCGCGAATTTAGAGCAAACCAAACTTGTCTTTGAAACATGCGGATTATGGAATTTTTCACTCTCGTCTAATTTGTGAAAGATAAACCTTTTGATGCACTTCTCGTCTAAAAACAGGTTGCTTTGGGTCGTATCAATTTATCTAATATCAACTTCCGCTTACTAATTAAGTTCCATTTTAAATGTTAGCAGTCTGAAATTTTGATGTGTTTTGCTTCGTGGAAGTTTGTAGGCTATGAGAATGGAGAACAAGAATTGCTCACTCGAAAAAGACGATATTGTCGTAGACGAAGACAAGGCATCGAGGGGGATATATGTGACTGGCTTCCCATCGAATACAACAGCAAACAACCTGGCGATACATTTCCAGAGACGTAAACATGATGGCGGAGAAATCGAATGTATTCAAATCACAGAAAATAGATTCGCTTTCATCATATTTGAGGATCGTTCAGGTATTATGAGAGCGATGTGTAATATTTAATTCATTCGTCAGTGACTTAGTTTGTCATTCTCTTTAGGATAGGCTCAGCGGAGAAAGCAAGCCTTTTCGTTAAACTTGCCTCGTGAAATGATGTCGCTTTTATGGGATCGTGTTTTCAAATAATTTGAGTTAAAACTGAACGTTGTCTTAAGTGTAAAGTTATTTTTAAATTTACTAAGGGGCATGATATGACCTTACATCAGGTTAATTGCTTCGACGGAATGAAAGGTTATTGAATCTGCTTCAATAGGTAAACTTCTACACCATACCGTAGTTGCACTGTTCAAAGAAAGGTCGATCCAGAAGTAAACGAAAATTCCGGCAGGTTGATGGCATATCGTTTCATTAAGAATGAATAGCATGATTGCAATCTTGCTCATGAAGGAGAAATTTGTCGATATATCCATTAAAAAAAATTATCATTGTAAAATATTTAAGAACCATGCCACACAACTGAACATAAAAGCGTGCAATTGATAGCTTTTATGTTTACATGTTCAGTTCTAGAGGAATAAACTTCACAGTATATGTATCTTTTAAAATCTTCACAACGTTTAATTTCATAGATACTGATCAGCATATAATTGGCCCTCGATCTCTCAACACACACTCTTTTAAGGTGCTAAGCTCTCTTTATCAGAATAGTTTTGAAAATTCCATTAAAATTATGGATTTACTCATTTCCGAAAGCACAGACAGCCATCCGCATTTTTTAGGTCGATTTATAAATAGAGTTTAGAAGTTTTCTCAATTATTAGACGCATCATATTACATTTCAAAGCACTATTTGTATGGTTATTGGTGAAATGATACCATGGCTGAATATAAAAAAAATAATTATCATTCAATTCTCTTGCTTGTGAGTGTCCTGCTTTACAATATCCTTTTAATTTCAATGTTTGCCTTTAGGATTTTCACCTTTACTGGTCACTGAATTGCATTTTATGTGAGACATTTTGCTTGTTTATTGATGGCTGTTTTGGGAATACCTTCAAGTTTTGTGATCAATGCATGCCTAAGATTTATTTCATTGTAGTTTGCATCAGATTGCTATGTTTACTAATCAAATCGCCATGCAGTATAATTTGACTATCACAGCTCTGGTAACTCGACTTGCTCTGATTACCATATTAGCAGATAGATATGAAATGTGTCAAGCACTTTAAATGCATGATTAGGTCTTTTAATCATATCATGATTTATTGTCTCCCTCTTGATTAGTATTTTGTGAGGATATCAGTATGGTTCCAAAAAGTTATGACAACAAAATAAGACAGAAGATATATAGCAAGTGCCAGGTTTATTAATTATGAGATGCGATCATGAATCTTTAGGTGTTATTCAGAGTGTTAGCTAATTCAGAGTTAGTTTTAGATTGTAATGGCCTGAGTTGGGAATATAGGCTTGTGTTAGTTAGGAGGGCAAAATTTTCCTACAATCTCTCAGTACTGTTTTCATGAACATTTTGCCTAGTGAGGTTGTTTGGCCAATCAGCATCCTTGGTTGCCTGACCATGAGGCTCATAAAGAAAGACCTGCAGAACCAATTTTCTGTGAGCAATCCTTAGGGCTCATCACTCTTGTCAAATCTGACAACTGGTATTTTTTATAAGTGAGAACTAGCTATGCTTACCATCATAATTATATTGTAATGTGATTGTGATACCATCAGTCATATCTGAGAATCATGTTGCTCAGACTTATTGCTTAGTGTTAGGGTTGGGACTGACCTGTGACCATGAACTCACATGATCACCATGATTTGATAGAAAAATCAGTTTAAACATAAATGTATATGTGGTTAGGTATTGGAACATTTTGTTTATCCATAACCATAAAGGGAGAGATTTTTGAGAAAGACTACCAGTTATAATAAGTGTGTAGTCATGCATCATGTAAGACAATTTGATTAACATGTTTCTTATCTTTAAAGCTTCTTGTAAACTAATACCCCAGCTGCCATAATTGAGTTAGTCAGGAATGACTGATGAGCTCATATTGAGCAAACAAGTATGAAAATTCTCCTCTTTAAAATTTTAGTCAATACATGATTATTCAGCTTTTTTCTGGAGAATTTAAATGACATCCACCGAGGGTGGAAGCCAAATAACTGGACCTAGATTTCTCATTATTCCAAAGAGTTTTTTTGCATTTTTCATAATTATTTTTGAATTCTTAAGAGTCTTTTAGCAAGCTGACAATCTCTTTATGTTACTTAGCTAAATAAGCTGCCTACAATGAATACCAACTTATCACTGGGATAGATCAAGAGACTAGACATTAGCAGGTGATTGACCCCCTCTTTTTTTTTAACTTTTTTCTTTTAATTTTTTTTCAGTTGCTGAATCTGTGGTAAAAAAGAGGCAGTATCTCAGTCCTGATAATGTACCTCTACAGGTTGAATTGTTGTCTGAGAGAATGAAGACTGAAATAGCAAATGCCCCTAAAGTAAGTTGAGATTAATAGCCATTCTTCTTATTCCTGTCTCAATATGTCAGAATAGCCAATTTCAACACCCTCCTCCTCTGCCAAACCTGAACCTCACTTTCAAGATGTAGGCTTGTTAGCAAATAATTTCTAGGGCAGGGAAATACAAAGGATACCCACATTTGAATGGTAAGAATTTGGTGAGGGCTCCAATAAAATTAGTGCAAGCATTAGGCTTGAAGTGAATTTGTCAGAAACATCAGAATTCATGATTTCTTAGATGCTATTGATAGATTTTAAGTGCGCATTACATTTTTCTGTTTATAAACATATGTTATTCTTTTGTAGATCTTTCAACGGGTAGCAGCTTGGATTGATGATAAAGTTTTAAGAAACCACACCTGTGAAGAAATAGAACATGTTCTCAACAAAGTCAAGGAAGAGACCAACATTGTGTTCCACAGTGCAAGTGAAGGCATCCTACTTTCAGGGGAGTTCCAACAGGTTAAACTAAGCGGAAATTTGCTGAGCCACTACCTAGATTTTAGATCGTTATCTCCCAGTGGGTCACACAAGAAAAAGAGGGTTGCAAAAGGTTCATCAAATGAGGCTGATCATACAGCACTGGAAGCAGGGGCTTGGTGCTGGGATCAAACTGATGAGGATGGTGAGAACTTTGAAAGTGAAGATCAGGTGGAACACATGCCAGGTAAATACAACATACTACATACTTTTACAAATGTGGGATTGTTAGGTTTAAATTTGAAGTGTTCACAGTTATGTGAATTTATAATCTTGATTCAATGATGTTCGTTTGTGCATGCCCACCCAAGAACAGGACATTGTTGAACCAAACTATGTACAAGAGACTGTATGGTCTTTTATTACAAGGTTGCCTCTTGTTACGCAGGTTCTGAGCCTGCATTTCTTTCAATTTTAGTGTTTTGTTGGTATTTTGTCCTTACAGTCAAAACTTCATAACACTCATATGTACTCAAGGGAGTCAGGCCCATATTTGCCTCCGTTTTGTTTCTAAACTACCTCTGCTAGTTTGGCTTACAGATATCTCCCATCTGTTGAGCACATCCATGTTACTCTTAATAGTTGTAAAATGAGAGTTCTTAGATAAGGCAAATACCAAGGATAAAAAGTGTTTTGGGACAAGTCTGGAACACTTTTTCATACTTACACTTTAACATCTCTCAGAACTCTTGTTTTGCAACTACTGAGACAAGTTTGGAACACTTTTCATATTTCTCCTTTATTCTTCTCTGACATGTCACAATTTAAAAAAAAATTATTACATATTAACTTCTCAATCTTCAGTATCTGGAACAAATTTTGATAAATTCAATCAGGTGATCTCAATTTCGTAAGACAGGATCAGCATCAATATTGTATCGTCTTATGAAGAGGTCGTGGTGTGCCCAGATTTGTTCTTCTGTCAAAAGAGTGTCTTTGTAAATGCAAAAAGTATGGAAGTCTGAGTGTAAACCTTCATGAAAATCATGTCCATCAAGTTTTGAAAAGTTCCCCCATACATAACTATACTTTTAAAATGATAAGAAATCCTCCCACACTAAATTTGAGAAGCCTTTTCCCATTTCACCAGAAAGAAGAAGAATTTATTATTGAATCTTTATTACCTGTATTCCAGTGACAGCTGACAATTTTTCACTTTCCTCCTTCTGTTGGGTTTGTTTCTGTATTGAATCCTGCTGAAGGTTAACATCAATGAAATGATGTAAAGAGTTCCTTTTCTTCATACTCCAAATAATTTTGTGTTTTCTCTGACAACAGTGATTGATACATGTGGTCTTGATTTTGGTATTGTTCTACCACTAACAATATCTCTATCTTTTTTAAGAGAAAGAAAACAAACCCTAATGGCTTCCATTTCCAATCAAGCAGTTTCTTGTATAACTTGTTGTTCCATTTAAACTTCTCTTATAGACTTGATAACACTAAAGACATTAAAATTTTAGGATTAGTGTTAAAGGGAAGATCACAATGCCCATTTAGATTGGAAAAGAAAAATTGTCTTCCATTGTTTATTGAATTTCATATTTTTGGTCTAAGTGAAATTTTTATTTTTTTGTGTTACATGGTTGGTCAATCCTGATCAATCATAAGCAGTAACATTTCAGTTATTATAATGAAGTACTTCACTGTTTACTGCATCTTTGTTGTCAGTTGGATTGGCAAGATTGACGATCTTTTTAATGTTCATATCTTTATCACTCGTTCACCAGCATTGATTGGATCTATTGAAAAACTCATTTTAACTTATGACTATTATGATCAATGAATTTCTTTAGGTGGTAATTCGGTTCCACTTGGAACTATCAAGAACTCCTCCCTAACAAAACCACGCTTTGGTACATCCTTCAGATTGTAGAGAGCTGGCTCTCCTTTATTCAAAAATGTTCTCTCGATGCCATTGATGTAGATCTTCAGAGACCAAATGTTACACGCTCAAATGAGCTCGTAGTCACACACTCAACATGTCACGCACCCTACACAAACAGGATCTGTACCTCGTCTTTGACCATCTTCCAAATCATCAGAGATAGGCATAGAGATATCTCACTTTCTTTGAAGAGTCGAGTTTCGTTTCCTTCAGGCAAACTGGTCTTGAATAAGTCGTTGAACTCTCCGCGTCAACCACCTTCTCTTTGCTTGCAACAACAGGTTTCTTGCTAGTCAACCTGGTCACTTCACTATTCGAAGCTGAAACAACTTCTGGAAGCCTCTTCACCCATTTGGTCCATCTCTTTCCAGATGTGAAGTTCATCTCTTGACTATATTGGAAAGTGAAGAGACTTTACCTTGCTTTAGCGAAGTACTCGGCTTGTAGAAGTCGGAAAGCCGTGGTTCCCTCAGATGAGGATCTTGATTACCACCATATTGTTTCAAAGCATAATCCGTATCAGTAAAATTCTGTTTTGCCTCATCCTTAACTCGTTCATCAGCTGCATTCCAGTCAAGTAGCCTTGTCCTATTCTCTTGATACTTCTCATAAGCCACTTGATATTTCTCCACAGCAAGATCATTCCTCTCCTTCTCCTTTTCAACACTATTCTGGTCTCCACTTAAGTACTTTGCGAGATAGCTTCCACTAACAAAGGCATTCGCATTGATGAGTGCTCATCCAATCATTATTGCTATGCTTGCCATTTTATTTATCTTCAACATTATTTTCGAGAATCGACGTCAAGTATTCCTGATGCAACTTTTGACGAAATTTATCTTCTATGTCACTAAGATGGAATGTGAATAAAGTCTTAATGACTGCACAGACTGTTGGTAACTTGATGCATTCATTGCAAATTGGCTGGGCAAGGTAAAATCTTTTTATTTTTAAGACACCGTTTTGATGCAGCGATAACGACAGTGAACTTCACGTAGTTCATGAGATTAGAACATGGATTAGAAGTCATCGGTTCCTCGATGACTTTCTTCGCAATCCATCCGATTCCAGCAGCCAATCCAGTCATGGTCGCTGAATCAGTCAATGTTTTTACGAGCTTGTTATTAGACATTTTATTTTGGAAAAAAAATCAATCCATTGGTTTTACTTTTACAGGAATCTGTGGGTTGTGTTGACTGAGGCTGTGGTTTTGGTTTATAAACGAGAGCCATCACCTCTTTCCTTTTAAAGTAGAGTCCAGCCAGTGAAAGAAGAATGCTTACTACTGAAAGCAATTGAGTTAATGAGAATGATTAGGCTGTTGCATTGGTTCTGGTTCTGGTTTTCGCTGAGGTTTAGCATATCACTTTCTGCGGGTTAGTGTACAATAGGTTATCACGTGAAAAATAATAGATTACATTCCAGATCTTCCCAACAACCAGAGCAGCTAAAAATAGATATCTTATCTACTTCAAGAATATCAAGTTGTTAGGGGGACCAGGATCGCATTGATGTCACAGAAGTAGTTAGCCGTATGCGGGTTATTAAGTATTTAGTTGTGTTGAATTTGCATATGTCGCGAGGAAACAAAATCCAATTGGCCTTTTGTCAAATTCTTATTTCGTTATTTCAGGTCCTACTTACAACTACTAGTTTCAGTAGTGTTCTTAGCTGCGAGGATCTTCTAATTTTTTCATCTTTCCACCGCAGTGCAAATATGTGAATTTTCATATATCTAAAATCTTATTTCGTTATGTTTACGAGTGATCCGACCTTTTTTTTGATACTCTTTCTTTATTTGTTTTTTTAAGAGTCTCAACGTCATCCTTAGAAGAGCCTCTTGCTTTATTTCTCAGCTGTGTTTTCAGTAAATAATACTAGTCAGTCTCGCGCAAAATTGAGTTGACCTCATTATCAGAGACTGAAATATCATTCATTGCCTTTGAAGTTAACCTGCTGACTAAAAGGTGCTTTGCCTCAGCGATTGAAATTGTCTTTTTATGTGTTGTAATTTTTTTATTGAGTCTTTTGCTCCGATAATAAATGCTGTTGATATAAAGCCAAACAAGCCAGCTAAAGCAGTCATGGGTGTTCCAACAATCATCCCAATTCCACTCCGAGTAAGGGCCAGACCGCTTGTCGACAAGACAGCTGACATTCCTCCAGTCACAGTGGATGTTGTGTGACAAACGGATCTAGTTTCTATAATTGTATGTTTTAATAATAATATGTTTTGATCAGTCATTTTTTAAATCATAAAACTAGTTCTAACTCAAACCTCAAAGGAAGGCTTTGAAATCAATGATCTTATTCACTTCATCAGTAACGCAAATTTCCTTGACGTGATATAATTCCTCTTAGATATTTCCGTTGGATTGGTATTTCCAAATGATAGTTAACCCTATTAAGGGTTGCCTGACTATGTCGAAGCAGCTAAGAAAGCTTGAGGGCTCTCCATTGAATAAGTTTTCATCATTGCCTAAGAGATCACAGTGGACAACATAATTGTTAAATTCAGTAAACTTTTAGAAGAAGTTGATGGTTTGTAGTTGTCGTTTTATTCCTAGAAGATTAGCCAGATCACTGTAAAGAAGAATCTTCTCTTTCCTTGGAGTATGGATTTCCGGACCTCCATTTGGAGTATTTAATTGAACCTTAACTCCTTCGCTCTTCAATATTTCTTGAAGTGCTACACCAAGGGTTTTGAGTGAATAATTACCTTCAGGAATTTTCTTTACAATTGCATCGTTCTGGGAATCGAATGTAGAGATTTCTCCAGAACGACTTAAGTTGTACCAAGAGTTATAGAGGGAGCAATTCACCAGCCTGATATGTTGAAATTTACCGAATGGTTCTCTGAAGCGAGCCGCGTGATCTCTCGAATCTGGTATGAATGTCAATACAATTAACAGTAATGTATCAAACAATAAAAATGTTCACATGGGTAAGAACAGACGAAGGGAATAAAACTGCAGATAAAGCTAAAACAAAAGCCAGGAACGACTCCAAAGCATGATATGTAAATGCCGACCTCAGTAATTAAGTTCAGTGATTAAGTGTCGTTCGATGATAAAAGACAGACAACAACTGAAGTTTACTTCAGTCGATCAGATGGAGTTCAATCGAGCGTCACAGGATCAGGCAGAAGATATTGGGATGATGATATGAAGAAAGCACTTGGAATTGGAGGTTTTCCCCTTGAAATCACTCTGAATCGAAGAGGAAAGAAGGGGGTGCCAGCATCTCCATTTCATGAAAATGCAATAAGTCGTTTGACTGAGATCAAGATCTTTGTTACCCATCTCAATACGTCAATGCAAAACTCAGGGGAATATTCATAAGAACGAAAATTCAGCACACTTTAGGTGTAGAATCAAAGGGGAATCTCTCGTGAAGTACTAATGCTGGACCGTGAACAACTTCATTCTCATATCCTGGTAATCTTGTAATCACAAGTTCAGTGATGTGGGTTGAAAAGCCATCAAAGGTATTCGATGTACTTCAGAAAGGATGATGACAAAAAGGTTGAGAGCCATTCAACTTCTTCATGGCAGATAAATCAGAAGGTCTGACGCAAGCAGGGATGGTGAGATTGAATCAGTCGATTGAAGCATTCGTTTACTGCATTCATTGTTCTTAAGTCAATGTTAGATCATCGATCTTAGGTTCATCAGGAAGCGCTGAGGAAGCTCAAAGAGAGGTCCTTGTATTAGTTGAGGATTTTATCAGAAGAGCGTTCAGAGGTAGCTCGCGATTGATGAGGCTAAAGTCAGGCTTGATCTTGCAGTCTCACTAGGCACTCAGCTCATGCCCTTAAATCTTTTTCTGAAAAATCAGAGTTCGGAGTTAAGCATGTCGATGGGGGATCATCAAAGATTAACAGACCGACTTCTCAGCCTTCAAATCCAATAAACAAGACTTCAACTGAAGTTCAGGTGAAGAAACCACCACCAACCAATGATGTTGGTGAAACAAATAATGATATCATTAAGGTTGGATTGATTTCAGCTAGACTGGTATCAGCGTTCTTGATTCATCGCTTGTTCTTTTGAAAGCGCTCATAAAAGCGGATCATAAAATTCTGAAGGATCACCTGTCGGTTGTGTTGTAAAACGATCTGAGCCAGCAAATCTTGCTATTGAATTGATTAACATCCAGTATGAGTACGAAGTTATTTACTGTCAAGAACTCCCTGGTAAGGAGAACCGCGCGATGAATGCAACAGAGAAAGATTCGGTCTTTTCATCGATCTTAGGCGTATGAGAGACAAGGATCTTCGCGGTTCAGGATTGAGATTGGTGAATACGAAGGAAGGAGATCAGATCGCAATTAACAGGAAAGCATCGGGTTTAGGGATAGTGAAATGCCACATCTTCGTCCTCTCAGATGCTCAGCTCAACATTATCAATCGAGAGCTTGCGAGTGGGATCTATAAATGAAACAACCATACCTTTCTCATTTACATAGACACTCATTTGACAGAAGTAAAAATCAAGGCACACCACGACTTCTTCATAAGAAGATACAATATTGACGCTGATCCTGTGGTATGAAACTGAAATCACCTGATTGAATTTATCTAAATTCGTTTTGAGTGATGGGATATTGAAGGTTGACAAGTTAATATGTCATGATTTTTTTGAAAAAATTATGACATGAGAGAGAAGAATAAATGAGGAGAAATATAAAAAGTGTTCCGAGCTTGTCTTAGTAGTTGTAAGATGAGATTTCTGGGAGAAGGTAAAGTGTACGTATGAAAAAGTGTTCCGGGCTTGTCTCGGAGGCCTCATCAGTACGAAACAACGGAAAAGTTTTTACGTTTGTTTGTCAAAGCGCACGACAAAGATTACAGGAAATCGATCATGAATATGAAATGAAAATACACAGGGTTGTCATCGACGACAAAGTTGCTGTTGAACCAACACTGACCGCTCCTTTGAAAAATTATTTGAGGAATGCTAAGCTTTCATCACCCTTTATCAAAATGTTCATAAG
>NW_026710443.1:47500-57500 GCF_030620025.1 Pocillopora verrucosa
AAAACACTCACATATCTGACCCACACAGTGAAAATACTAAAAGGAAAGGCGTCAGTCAACTTGAACTTGATGGCGAACTTAAAGCACTTCTTACTCCTAAATGAACTTATTACTTCTAATTGAACTTTGACCGAGGCCGCGTGAACTTAAACTTGCGCAATACCATAATTCTTAGCAAAAAAATAAATGAATGAAAGAAATAAAAACAAAGTGCGTGAACTAAAAAAATTAAAATAAACAATCTTAACAGTTTGAGCTCAAAGTTTTCAGGAGAGCGATCCTTTGCAAATTGAACTGCAAATTTTCTCTTATCTCTAATGGCTTGCTTCCATTCTGGAGTCATATAGGGTATATCTTTCTCCCTGACTCGTTTCTTTTTAGTGGGTGCGTGTTGATCCACAACGCTCTCAAATAGTCCCTTCCAATAATCATATTGATCGTCCACATTACAAAAAGTCTCTCCTACATGCCAGGGGGCAGCCTTCAAGTCCCGGTTAAGCTGTTCGAAATCAGTACTTTTTGGCGGCCGGAAAGTGGTAGTGCGAGTCTTGTGTTTGTGGACTTTCTCCATCATTTCTCCAAACACCATATGGTGGTCACTCATTTCTGGCTGATAAACCCCACATTTCTTGAACAGTTCAGGATTGTTGGTTAGAATAACGTCCAAAAGTGACTCCGAGTGAGCTGTAACTCGAGTTGGTTCAGTTATCATGCACTGTAGATTATTGACTTCTTCCAGGTCCTTCAGAAGTTTCCCCTCAGCACGATCCAATCTCAATCTGTCCAGATTAAGGTCACCTAAAATGATGACAGACTGCATTTGGAAACACGCCCACTGACAGATGTGGTTAAGCTCCTCCTCAACACTTTTAAGATCCTGGAGGCTGGACTCGTTTCCCTTCCTTTTCTGTTTTGGGGGCCTGTAGATTGACAGAACTAACAAATCATTGCTTCCTATCTTCACCTCGACAGCAATTGCCTCGAGGGTCTTGTAGGTCTTTGGCAGGGCCCGCTTCTTAGAAGGCAGAGCTGAAGAGAAGTATGCTAACAGTCCGCCTCCACCCTTTTTTCTGTCTTCTCTATACATGTGGTATCCTGGGAGGTTAAATTGACTGTTGGGATAGGAACTATCCACTTTTGTTTCAGATATTACTATAATATGTGCTCTAAGGGAATTGTTCAATGTTTTTAGTTCTTCAAATTTATTTTGTATACTATTGATGTTTAGATGAACAATAAGGGCTCCGCTTGAATTCCTTTCCCTTTCCTCAACGATTACTCTCCCAGGGGATTCCCTTATGCAGGGTTTCATTACGTCCAATGTATTTGCATAAACAGCTTCGCCAGCATTGTTATTTGCATAATCATCTTCCTCCACACTGTTATTTATCGAAATAAATTCTTCTTGTAGACAATTTTTCAAGCATTCTTCTTGGCTAAATGGAAGCAAGCATAGAGAGCAGGTCCATTGTATTTCAGGGCAAACCTTGTACGACTTGAATTCAGCCTTTCTTAGGCCTATACATTTAAGATGCGACCAACTGTTACAATGAACACACAACAAGGCCTCTTGGTTTGACCGAACAGTTTTCTCGCACTCCTTACACGGGTTTTTCGGCATTCTCTTACTTGAAGGCCCTGGATTTGTATGTACATCGCCACCTAAGACAATTCGGCTAAGCTGTAGGGTCCTCGTATCCTTCGCTGTATATGGAATTCTGAACGATAAATACATTTTGCCGCAACCCGCTCGAGTTCTCAAGCTCAAGCTCATCTTCAATGGTATTAAAGCGGCCAGACGTTCTTATCCTTCCTCGTTTTTTCTCGTTTTGTGCCTTACCCACGTATCTGGGACGTGGGTAAGGCACAACCCTTACTAATTGAGGTTTGTTAAGACAATTTGATTGACATTTTTCTTAGCTTTAAAGCTTCTTGTAAAATAATACGCCCGCTGCTATAATTAATAATAACAATGAATTTGAAAGCGATCTTCGCAGTAATGAACACTACTTAAGAAGTAATGAAAATAAGGCCTGAAAAAAATTCAGGCCTGTACGGGATTTGAACCCATGACCTCTGCGATACTGGTGCAGTGCTCTACCAACTGAGCTAACAAGCCAACTGGGAGCTCAAATTCACGTCTTTAACCGCAGTTTAAATATATGACTTCCATATATTCGCAACCGTTTGTTCACCACTTCACGGGTTTATTTGGAACCAACATAGTGACCAGCTCCCAGTGACTAATAAGACTAGTAAGTTTCTAGAGATAAAAAGGCGCTAAGCCATTGATGCCTTATGTGTCAACAATAACATCTTAAAGTCTATTCGGAATTTAAGCGGCAGCCATACAGTGCAGATTATACAGCAACGGTCTTACATGGTAGTATTTAGGTTCCTGGAAAATTAACCTAGCAACATTTTGGACCCTCTGTAGCTTATTAAGCTGGTAGGCTGGCAGGCCATGGAGCAGCCTGTTACAATAGTCTACACGACCTGAAAAAAATGCGTGATTGAGTGTCTCAGTGGACCACCTAGAAAGATATTTCCTAATTCCTCTTATACCATACAAGTAATAAAAAGCATTGGAACAAGTGTTATTTACACGAGAATAAATTGAAAGAGTCGAGTCTATAATTGAGTTAGTTTTAATGACTGATGAGCTCATATTGAGCAAACGAGTATGAAAACTCTCCTCTTTCAAGTTTTAGTTAATTCATAATTATTCTGCTTTTTCTGGTTACTTGAATTTATAATCTTGATTCAGTGATTTTCGTTGCGGGCACACCCACAAGAACAGGACATTGTTAAACCAAACTGTGCACAAAAGACTGTATGGTGTTTCATTACAAGGTTGCCTCTTGTTATGCAGGTTCTAAACCTGCGTTTCTTTCAATTTCAGTGGTCTGTTGGTATTTTGTCGTTACAGTCGAAACTTCGTAACTTTCACATGTACGCAAGAGAGTCAGGCTCATATTCGCCTCCATTTTGTTTCCGAGCTACTTCCACTAGTTTCGCTTACAGATTTCTCCCATCTGTAGAGCACATTCAGATTGCTTTGCATCTCTTTTCCTAGCCTTTTTCCTTTCGGATTTCGACAATGAAATTGTTGACGTGTCCGACTTTTAGATGTTTGGTTCTTTCTGTTTGCTCTGTAATTTTAAAAATAGAATTTTCCTGTTTCGGAAGTTTCGTTGTGTTCACTTCATAAATGTGTTTTAGTTAAATTTCCTCCCTTAAAAAGTCACGCCCAAAAGACGTGAACAAGTCAAGTTCGGATCGTTTTGTTCAGCCATTTTGTTCCTTCGCTTCGCTTTTTGCCTTGTTACTTAGAGTGATACTGTCACATATTTTGTGCGTTGCGTTGACCCAATATCACGTGAAATTGGCGCAATAAAGGAATGATATGTGTATGGATGCTATTATTAGTTTTGAAACGCCGCTTGTTTTACTAATTTCCTACAAACTTCCCTTTGATTTATGTTTAGTTATTATGAAGTCGATTACGTGATCTACAATAAAGGTTCCGGTAGAGATTTCCTGGAATTGTATTATAACTTTTGATCTGTCATTAAATCAGTTTAAATCTACCTAGTGGAATTTGAATTATTTGTCACCTCGCACCGCGCTACCCCTGTAGTTGTTGACGATTTGAGTAAGCCACAATCTTCATAATTACAGCTATCGGTGTCACCTTACTTGCCGAGGATGGTTGCGGCGGCAGACCGTGCAGTCAGCGAAAAACTGTGTTACTGCATTGTAAACTCTCATTTGTATTGTATCTTCCCTCCCTTTTAGGTAGTTTCATTAGTTCTCGATATGTCTCGTTGGTTCAAGTCGCATAGTTGGTTCAGGAATGCTTTTGTCACGAGATTGGTATCTAGGGATAAAGAGTTCATAACATGGAGCTCAGACCAAGTAGTTTAGAACACAGAACTCAAAGCATACTGCTTGATTTTAAATGTCAGAACGTTGTTTGCGTTCGTGAGTAAGGCCAGCCACGACGGTACTTTGCTTCTCTGCGCATGAATTACTCTAAAGGCACGCGCTAACTTTAGCTTTCTAACCAGTGTAGTGTCCAGAATGCGCAAACTGACCAAGTTTAGATATTGTTGATGAAATTAATAAATTTAGTTGAACCTTTGAGTTTCTAAATATAAAGGACCGAAAATTGATGCAACTTTCGACCGTCAAAATAGCAAATTATCACAAGTTATGTAATCGCTTTACGAAGGAAGCCGAATTAAACTCCAAAGCGAAGCAGTTTCCTCCGGTGTACCTAAGTGTTTACACGTTCATACACACGCTTACCTCAAACGCCTAAGGGGACGGGGCTCAATCTTTTTGAGACAAGCATTTAAAAATGTCTCAGTTCCAGTTCATCTATAAACCTAAAAATTGTGAACAGTTTCTGATAACGTTTGGCTATGTAGAGCCGCGTGAAATAAACGATGGGGGACGGCTACTGTCAAAATATACGCGCCATAAAATATTTCGCTAAATTCTTCGGTTTACAAAACTACTGAGAGAAGAAGTCGGCTCAAACTTTAAAAAGCATATCAACAAGCGTTGGACATACTTACATATAATTGTTTTGCTTTGTCAGCGAAAAAGGATCTGCTTTTATGTACCTAGAGATGAACGTTTCTTATTGGCTAGTTCAAAGCAGAACGGTCACAACGAAGAAGCTTTCTTGAATTATTTTCAAATCTTCGCACTAGTCCTCCAGGAATGGAACCTATCCGATATTTAGCTGTTTCCGTTTTTTGTTTTTTTTTCGGACTGTGAAAGGTTACAGGTCGTTGGGAAACTACAAAGATACTTTCTATGAGAGATGGGTAGGGGAGAAAAATAATTGGAGTGGATTTCCTAATCGCAAGATATTAAAAAGCATCATTCTCTTTCGTTTAATACTTTCGGGAAAAAAGCACGATTGCATAAGTCAACAAGATCGCTGGGTGTGTTTAAAATAATTGAAATTTTCGTGCCAACTAATCTTTTTTTAAGAACTGCTTTAATATAGAGAGCATTTTCCGACGGGAAGTGGGTCTCTTTTTGAGCAATTCTGTCCAACGCGGCGTCAGGGTTTATAATCCTCGACGGCACATACTAAACCAAAACATGGGTTAAGTTACGCCCCCCACTTCCTCCTTCGCAACGGACGTTCATACCGACTTGTGTAGATGACCCTTTAAAACCGTGATCATTCAGAGCTTTTATATAATGGAGAACAGTCAGATCGATAACTGAAGAGAAGATCCTTTCAAAATACCTCGAAGGAGATTGTGTGCAGTGTTAATTTGGTCGAACGTTCCAGCGGGAAAATATTCGTTAGAATTAGGGCTGCTGCTGCATTCCAGTTTTGCCTCATTCTTTATGACTTTCAGTGCGTTGGGCGATGTCTCGAGCAATACATTGAACTTGCTGAAGTCGACACGAGCTGTCACTCTCTGAAACACCAATGGAAATCCCAAGGAAGCGTGAGAATCACTAGACTTAGAATGCTGTGACGTAATAGGTAAGAAATAAATGAGATGCGGTAGAATGGTGGAACTGTGAAGAGAACATGGAAATTGAAGTACTATGGAATGAAAAAACAAGATTCACAAAGTTTTGAAATGAATCATATTTTGGTCGCTAGATGATAATAAATAATTAACTGAAAAGAAGAAATTCCAGTAAAAAAGAGCCTGAAAATATCAAGGTTTCGACGTGGCTCAGACAAGTATGGCTTCCTTTTCTTCAAATTATGGCCAAGATCATGTCACACTCTCTGATAATCATTAGTACCTCCACGAGATGATCTGGAACACACCGGCAAACCTTAAATTATGGTGATGATTTCTCAAGTGTGCGGGACTCCTGCAACACTTTTGCCATGACTGCATGCAAAATAATAGTTATAAAAATAACAACAGTAATTATAATAAGGATAATTATAATAATAATAATAATGATTATAAAAACCGTTATTCCTGCAATAACAGGAATAACGGTGATGGCAAAGGAAGCTTAAACAGCTTTCGTATCATAGTAACAGGACCGAATAGAGTCCAGTTCGGTCCGTAATTATGCGAGTGGTAACAAAATCGGATGACCGCGAAGCAGGAGTCCGATTAGTGTATCACGAGTATGACTGAAGACTTAATTGGACGACACAAAGTCTTATTACCAATTAATGATAAAAATTACAATTTCCGAGAAAAGAAGAATCACTGAGGTGTGAAAGATAGGGAAATTTTTCATGGGGAAAGGAGGTGGGAATCAGTCGTCACCAACAGAGTATAAAATAGGGGCTATAGAAAACTGACTGCCAGTTAACTGTCAAAGAAGGGGGGAATCATAAGAATATTACAGAACCTTATGGGGGGATCAAGTAAATTTTAAACCCCCCTCCCCCTTCATTCAAGACGTGCTAAGGATGTCCTGGACGAACGTGTAACGTCTGCAAGAAGAGGACAGTGATACTGATGAAAAGGGCGTTGATTTGATAAGTACTTCTCAAACTCATTAATAATGCACGAGGTAATTAGCCAATTGTGTGGCCTCATTTGGGTCACATGGATGCCCCTTGATACCCATAACATAAGCCAGAAGTTCTGGGAAAGGCTGTCCAGGTCTTCAAACCTTTCTTCAAGACTATGCATGCGGTGAACATCATAATCTTTGAACACACTTCCGGCTCAAGAAAAGGAAATTTTTTCTCGCCCGCAGCTTGCCAATTTTCGGAAAACATCAACAGCCCACTTATCTTTGTACTGAGTACTTTTAGGCTTTGAACGTTCGAGCAAAGAAACCTCCTCTTTGCAACTTTTCGGCGGTCGAAACCGGGAAGATCTTTCCGTAACTGCTTCTTCCATTTCTCAAAATTACCAAAGTTTGACTGCTTTTAATTAAAAAGCTAGAGTTGTGAAAATATCACGAATATCTGTATTTCAAGTGAAATTTAACGTGGAATTCATTCGTCAGGCAGTGAATTTTTCGCACAATTGAATGAAAATAAGGAAAAAAAGAAAGCAGTAATAATATTATTTGTTTTTATCGTGAGCGCGCGCCCCGGAAAGCCATTTCAAAGTCAACTGTCAGAACTGTCATTGCGTTAGCGAATAGGAAGCAAGGTCAGTCGTACATGTTTCAATCTTCGACAATTTTATTTGTACCTTGTGCTTGTTTCTACATTTGTTTTCAAACTTTTCAAACAAGCTTCACACTTTCTTTAAGATAATAGTGATATTTCACTGAATTTACAAGCCGTTTATCTTTGACATCTTTTTTCAAATCATTTGCTCGAGAAGGAAAATAATTTACACCTTTTACCTCTTTGGTGGCAAAACTGAAAGAAATTAGAGCGAAAGTACTGAAAGTTTAACATCGCGATTAAAGGTATTTATTTATTCTTCTGTATATATGACAATCGACCCTGGCACCTCTTCCGTTGTCGCTTCTTCGTCTTGTTCGGTTGAACTTTTGCTTGCCATTTTCTGGGCCGTGTTCACAAGATTTTCTCGCTTTCTCGTTTTCGCGAGCGAAAGAGGTTTTTTACGCCTCTCCAAGAATTTTTGGTTCATTTCAAAACAGGGAAGAACCTCTGGCTCACTTTGAAAAACGCTTTTTTTTTGGCTCTTCAAAAGGTGACAAACCTGTTTGGTTTTCTTTCGCGATGCTAATTTGGTTTTCCGTGGCTAGAACTGTTGTTTGGCTTTCTTCCCTCGTCTCTGCCATTTTGTTTTTCTCCAATGCGTTTCCTCGTACTTTTGGGTGTGAGAGGTTTCCTCAAATTTTCCAAACTCTTTGGCAGACATTCATTTTCTGTAAATTTGTTCATTTCCAAGGTGGTATTTTTCGTAGCAAGACTTGCATTTTTGTTTTTATGATAGCAACAATTTTTGCTCGCGACCCACGTCAGCAATATCCTTTCGTGCACAAGTGCAATTCCACGGTAAATACCCTCTTTTCGATAGCCAATCAGACCACTAGTTAAAATTTAGCTATGCGACTCTGATGTTTTTTCGACGATGTTTTTCTTTCAGTCGCCAATAGTTTATTGAAAAAAGAACAGTTTCTCAGTCCTGATGATGTACAACTAACCATTACACCGTTGCGCCAGTCTCAATTGAAAGTTCAGAGTGGTACAGAACAGATGCGACATGCTCTTGACGATGATAAGCGTACTCGTGATGTGAGAAAACAGAAGTTGCAAAAAGAAAAACTTTTATCCAGTATGTTAGAGAACGCTCTTGGTGAAGAACAACAAAAAAGAGCAAGACTGGAAGAAGAATTAAGCCGAGTGAAGAATGCTGGTAATGAACGGGCAAGAACCTTGGAAAACCAACTTCGTGATACATCTCGTATGTGCGAATTAAAGAAAGTGGAGGTTAGAGAAAAAGTAGCTGCTGTTAATAAATTACAGGTGCTTCTTGAAGAAAACAAACAAGTGACATCTGGAATAAAAAATCAATTGAGCCAGCAGCAGAAGTTTTGTACCAAACTGGAAGAAAGATTGCAAGCCGAACAAGTATCAAGTCATTCTCTCCAACTCCAGCTCGAAGCAAATGAGCTCATCATAAGAGAACTACGACTTAAAGTGGAACAGGGGCGTGAACAGAGGACCGCTTTGGAGCAAACAGTAGGACGACTGCAGCTTCAATTTGCAGAAGAAAAGGACAGGCATGCATCTATTGAAAGAGATTTACAATCAGCCCTGTCTACAACTCAAGAAGAAATGTCAGAGGTCCTACGAAGCGGCACCCGTGACTGGATCCTGTTACGAAAGGAAGTTACTCTTGGCAGAAAAGTCTTAGGCAAGGGAGCCTGGGGAATTGTTAACGAGGGAATGTTTCGCGGTTGCAAAGTTGCTGTTAAAAAAATTCATGACCTGATTCTCTCTGATCTCAACCGTCGATTATTTGAACGAGAAATGAACATTGCATCGCGCTGTCGCCACCCAAATCTGTTGCAGTTTATCGGCGCTACAAATGACGATGGTAGTCCATTGTTTGTCACTGAGTTACTCGATACTTGCCTGAGGCGTTTGTTATCCGAACGAGAATTAACTCCCAAGGAAGTTTTGAACCTTACTTTAGACATCGCTAAAGGTCTTAACTACCTCCATCTTATTAAACCGCTCCCCATCATTCACAGGGATATCAGCAGTGGAAACGTGTTGCTTTGGAGAAGAGGCGAGTGTTGGAGGGCTAAGTTGTCCGACTATGGAGCGGCAAACTTTATGCGACGTAGCATGACAGCAAATAAAGGGGCGATAATTTATTCAGCACCAGAGGCTTTTACTCCAAGACAATCACCGAAGGTAAAATTTTTGTGTGGCTTTCCTATAGTCCAGTCGAGGGAGGGCATTAGCATGCTTCAATTCTTCTACTGTGACGATCCTTTCCCAGGTTCAATTTTACTACTTTACCCGCCACTGAAACGTGTAAAGTTGCAACTGGAGTCAGATAATTTTTCCAAATAGATATGATCTTTGTGAAAACCTTCCACGCTGTTTGTTAGGGTTCCTTTGGGTCGTTTAGTACTTTGGGTGTCGTGAATTTGACTATCGTGAGGATTGCACCACTGGTAGAGATTTCTTAATTTTTTCCAATTGCTTGTTGAAAGTTTTGTTTTTTCCTAACCAGGTGGATGTGTACAGCTTTGGTGTCCTTCTGTGTGAGATGTGCATCAGAGAACAACCGGATCCCCAAGATCTTCCTGATCAGATTAAACGGGTTTCCGATGATACCTTCCGTCAGCTCATTCAACGGTGCGTGGAAAAGGAGCCTGAAAAACGCCCTACTATGGCCGAAGTAATACTTGCTCTGGAGCAGTATTAGGATCCTGTGAGGATCCCTTCAAAAACGAAATAGTTAGAATATAGTTGTAAAGTAGAATTCTCCCCATTGCAAGCTAGCCCTTTCATCGTACGCTGGGGCATGAGAGAAATCGTTCCAAGATGCAATAGTAAGGATATAGATGTGATAATGTCACAGCTTGCAGAAACCTCTTG
>NW_026710443.1:65000-122500 GCF_030620025.1 Pocillopora verrucosa
GCATCGAGTCGACAGTCAATGCAATCAACTACTCGATTTCAAAAATCAGCAAACATGGAAGCACAGTGCTCATACTTCCTGGTCGTTTATTCTGGCTAGACCTCACGATCTACATGGATATTCAATGCAACCCAGGACCAGAAAGGTTGGAAAACTCTCAAATAAACCATCTGCAGCCATCGGATAACAGCTCCCGAAATTTGAATAATCGTGCTTCAAACGCCATTAAGTATTCAAGATCTGAGCTACTACAACTGCGGTTACGGCAATTTAAAATCCCGGACGAAACTTTCCATTTGCGGAAAAGAAATGGAATATTAAGAACACGAGGAGTTCGCTCTGGTCAGGCTTTCCGAAACCGTAAACATAATATTGCAATCTCTCATGTTCAGCGGAGACCTGACAACACAACGGCCTGGCGAGAGAGGAGTAAATTTGCAGAACCTGTGCTCAATAAAGCGCGTTAAAGAAAACAAACAACCTTCCAAAGCGCCCGGTGGGCTTGAAATCCTTCATTTGAATATTAGATCGCTAAAAAATCGCGCTCACTTGCTAGAACTACGACAACTTGCATCTGAAAGGAAAAGCGACATTATTACTATCTCTGAAACATGGCTCAATACCACCGTCACTTCAGAAGAGATACAAATCGAGGGTTATAAATTACACAGGTTAGATCGACTTCACAAAGGAGGCGGCGGGGTATGTGCCTATGTCCGCAAAGATCTCAAATCATCTGTACTGAAGGAGTTGTCATCGATATCCGAGCGAAATTTCCATCAGCTTTGGTTAAATGTCCAGTGCAAGAAACTAAAATCAACAATAATTTGCGTGACATATCGCCCCGATGACTCTCCTCTGTGTTCCTTCGAAGAAGTACTTAAGCCCAGCTGCTTGCTGCTGCTTGACAAACCGATCACAATCTTAGGCGACCTAAACTGCGATGGCCTCAAGAAAACAGGTACTGAATACAAAGCATTGGAGAAATTCTGTACGGATATGAACTTGAAACAATTCATTACAAAACCAACCAGGATAACAGTGACCACTCAATCCCTGCTCAACGTTATCCTAGTCTCCTCCAACAATTCAGTGCTTGTTAGCGGCATAATACATCGACCAATTAGTGACCATTCAATTGTTTTCGTCAAGCTCAAAGTTAAGAAACCCAAGATTACCCCTCAGTACATTACCACTCGAAGTTACAAGAAGTATAATGCGGATCTCTTTGTCACGGATCTAGCTAAGGAAGCGGATTCCCTGCTCACTATCTTCGATCAAACCGATGTAGAATCTGAGCTCAATATTTTAAATGACACTTTGCAGTCTGTCCTGAGCTTGCACGCTCCCGTGAAACAAATTAAACTTCGGAGTAGACCGTGCCCCTTTGTGAACCAGGAAATCAAGGATCTTATGAGATCACGAGATCTCCTCCTGAAGCAATTCATACAGTCTCGCCAAGACACCGAGTGGATAAATTTCAAACATTCCCGTGACTTGGTCAAGAAACAGCTACAAGAAGCTGAAAGAGATCACACCTTTGAAGAGGTCACAGCTAATAAAAACAACTCTGGCTCACTCTGGAAAATTATTAATCGCGCCATCCCCTCCAAAGATAAGCAGAGACCAGCCTTTACAAAGAATGTGGCAGTCTTAACCAACGAATTCAATCAGTTTTTTGCTAAAGTCGGCTTAAATGCCGCTGACGCAGGACAGCGCTTGAGGGAAAACATCATAGTCCGAGATTTTTCATCCGAAAATGGCATAGATACTACCTCTATGGAATTATTCAATTTACGGACAGTGTCACTTGAAGAGGTTCGCCGAATTGTAACATCTCTCCCAATGAATAAATCTCTGGGACCTGACAAGATCAGCGCTTGTGTACTAAAAGACTGTCTCCATGTGATATTGGGCCCTCTTACTGACATCATCAATTGTTCTATCCTTACTAGCACATTTCCAGACAACTGGAAAGAGGCTGAGGTGATTCCGATTCTTAAAGACGGTGACCATGAAAAAGCTGCCAACAAAAGACCGTTATCTCTGCTAGCCGTAGCCTCAAAGCTAGTCATGTCATTTCCTCTCGTTGAGCTTGATGCTGCCATTGAAAAGCTCGAACAAGATCTTCACATTGTAGCTCAATGGTGCTGTGAGAACCATCTACTTGTCAATCCCGATAAAACTAAACTCCTTTTCCTCGGTACCAGACAGATGCTAAGCAGGTTACCAGAAGACCCTGAAGTGGTATTCTTGGGTAAAACACTGAAGCCAACAGACTCTGCCAAGGACTTGGGAGTCTTTCTTGACCCCCATCTGACCTACGATCACCATATTTCATGTGTAATTTCATCTCGTTTCGCAAAGCTTTGCCAAATAAATAGAGTCAAGAGGAGCTTCGACCAGGAAACACTAGAGTTGTTAATAACGTCATAAGTCTTTAGTAAGATGCTTTACTGCTCATCTGTATGGTCAAATACCACACTCCAGAATATAAACAGATTACAATCTATTCAGAATTTTGCCAGCAAGATCGTAACAAACTCTGACCACGTAACACCTTTGCTTCGTGAGCTAAATTGGCTTCCTGTTAAAGAACAATTATTCTATTGAGACTCCGTTCTGACCTTTAAATGTCAGAACGATCTTGCGCCTCAATACTTAACGAGCAAGTTTACCAAACGCTCAAATATACATACTCGTAACACTCTTACGCGGAACTCTTTGCTGATTCCGCTTTACAGAACGGCTATAGGCCAGCGCACATTTTCCTACAGAGGGGCCAACATATGGAATAACTTGCATAATGAACTTAGGCAAAGTGCCTCATTAGCATCTTTCAAGCGCGCCCTGAAAGGCACACTATTGAGGCAGACATTTCCTTCATAAGCTCTAGAATTTAATTTAGTAGAATACCATCATAAACTGTGATTTCGAGTTTTATTGTCATTTTTGCTTTTATAAATTGCAAAGAGTTTGTAAATAGTTCCTGAAAAACCTCACGAGGATGTTACTATTAAAGTTATTATTATTATTAACACTCCGGCCACCTCTAAACTTAAAGAATTAAGCGCAATGAGAATATCGCGTCGCATTGAAAGCAATGCGTTCCTCGCGCATTTGCCACAATCCCTGGCACCTTTCATCACATTGAAATCATAGGGTGCATTTCAGTCCCTTTGCGTTTTGCAAGGTAATAAAGACGCGGGCTCTATCGTGTTTATATTCATTCACAGAATGGTAACCTTTTTTCCTATTCAATCGCTCCGACGAAGGGTTACTGACACTCGAAACGTCAGCCTTTTAAACTCTTTAGGGTGGCCAATTTACGTTTTCAACTCAGTTGATAACACTAAATTACCCTGCCTTTCAGCTTACTTGCACAATCAACAGTAACAAAAATTATTACTACTTTGATTTTGTCCTTCAGTAGGTCGAAGTTTACAGTTATGGTGTTGTATTGTACAAGATGTGCACCAGGAAATTCCCAAATCCCGAGCGTCGCCACAATCAAATCAGGCTGGTAACCAACACTTCCCTGAAAAAGCTGATAAACAGATGTACGATGACAGCTCCGGATCAAAGCCCAGTTATGAGTGACATTTTCAGTGAGTTGGAGAGATTAAGGGAGAATTCAGGTGTCATCTCCATGGTGAGAAATGTTCTCAGAAGATAAAGGAGTAAGAATTTGCCCGGATGGTTTTCAACACCGTGAGTCTAGAAAAGATATAAATGAGTCTAGAGTGAGTCGTCTTCCTGTTTCAACAATGTATCATTTTTTGAAATAAGTGCAAGTTGTGCAATAGAAGATATTAGCAGAGGTGCCCGTACAGTGATCAGTAATCTCAATAGATCTCTTTTTTCCTGACATTTTCTTTGCGTCATGAATGATAGGACAAGGTTTGCGTCGTGAGAGATTCTAGGATGGTCTTTGGTTTGTAATGAACCTCTGACCAAAAATTTGCCTATTTTTTTTCGCGTTTGAATGAAACTCGCGAAGATTACGAAAATATAGTACTAGTCTCTGAATCAGTTTGAATTAACTTCAAGTTTTTAAGAATAATAGACATGACTGCGTGGTTGTGAGGGTGAAATGTGAGAGTGAATGGAATGCGATTTTTCTTTTGTGCCCTTCTTAGTGCTGACTGTCGATCAATTTGTTGGGCGCGGTGGTAGCCCGCTTGAACGACAGAAAGAGGATAGCCAAATTTATCGAAAAACTGGCACATTGCCTCTACATAAACGAAGAAGTCTGAGAAATTGCGAAAAACGAGTGGAATTCTCGACTAGTGATGGATGCGAAGATGAATGCAAAATATAACTATGTAAAGCTGTAGGTTTGTAGTAAACACTTGTGCATAGACCGTTTCCCTCAATTGAAATTTTTAACGTCTAGTAAAGCCAAAAAAGTGACGGAAATTTCCCGGGTATTATTTAAAGCCGGGTGAAAGGAATTTACAGCGGTTATAAATTGAGTTTAAAAAAATCGTGCGCTGACCCGCAATAGCTACTAAAACGTAGGTGTAATCTTATGGTAACTCCTGGAAGTGATTTTTCGTGATTAAGCCATTTCGAATAAACATACTGGGTGATCTGGGGACGAGATCGGTACTAGGAGACCAGTTTTTAAACAGCGCCAGGGAAGACTCCGGAAAATTGCGTTGTCAATTATTTTTAGCGTGGACCGAGTCGGGGTATGATAGTTTAGGCTTTACTTCCCAAACTGCATATTTGTCCTTCCTCTCACTTCGTTTGATTAAATTGGACCGAAAAATCATAACTATAGACACAACTGTAACAATAAGTTATGACAAAACGCTAAGACACTATGGTTTCGTATTTCCTGGTTGATTAGGTTCATTTAAAGACTTTCAGTATGTTCAGTTAGCTATATCATAGACCCTTCAAGTCAATCGTTAGCAATTTATTTCCAAATCCATACGACAAAGAACATTGTCAACTTCATGGAATAATCAGTCAGGCATTACCAAAAGCGATGACTCAAGATCAGTAGTGGGAAAAGGGGAGTAATGTTGAGTTCTATTAACTGGTTATCGGCCCCTTGAATTGTTCAATGTAATTTTGTTTTTGTTTTCCCCTAAGCGGATATTTCTTCGGGATGACTGTTGTAATGTAGCCTTAATTAGGAAGTTTTTCCGTTCCCTGTTCTTTCCGTCTCCAAAACAGCCCACCCTCAGAGGTTTTAAAGCATATCACTGGACAGAGCATCACATTAGCTGCCCTGAAGTCTACAGCAGTAAGTGCTTGCGACAGCCTCTTGTAGGGTTGGAACACACTCGAACTAATAAAATCTCTTGCAACCCTCGTATTTAATAATAAAAAAGTTTAATCTGCTGTAACGAGGAAATGAATGCTATAATTCATTCTTTTACTTACTTTTCTCTGCTGGTCGGATAAAAGTTAGCAACAAATTCTCGAGGATGATGCCTGTATTAGGGCTACTGTGCTGATGGTGGAAGTCTTCTGTGATTGTACTGTTTTGTTCTGTCTAGACGCTTTTACACATGAACTGTGTACATGTCACAACTCTCTTTGTGTTTAACAGAGCAGAAAAAATTTTGTTTATAATAGTCATATTTACAATTATTTCTGTTATCCTTTTTCAAATCGCCAGAATAAATATAGTTAACTATAAAGAGCTGAAAGATTGCATCATAATTAAAACATTTGAACCTAAATAAACTAGAATTTGATTGGAGGTATGTTTTTTTTTAAAGTGGGGCAAATTGCAGCTAAAAAGCCTTGACAATCCACGCCCATTTTCTTGGTTTCTTAATTTTGATTTAAATTTTGTAGTATTTATATTACATTATCTATATCACAGGGAGTACCTTTTCTTTGTTTCCTTTCCTCTTTTTATGGAAGAAATCAAAATCACCACGAAAAACGCCAACGTTTTCGTGGTAAAGGGCAAATCGAAATTCCGATTTGCCCTAGATTGCAGTAGTCCACCTAATATCGAATTCAATACCACCTGGCAAGACTATCAACGAGCTACAGAAAAGACGCATATATAAGTTGGAATGATTCTGGGAACATGAGGAAGTTTTTTGGGGAAACTGGATTGAAATTTCAAATGTGGCAGGTCATTTTAAATTCCGCGGGGAAGTTATGTTGTGAAACCTGACTATAACCCATGAGATATAAAATCAGGGCAAATATTTACATATTCAAATTTATTGAAAATTCTGTTACGGTTAAAGCCTACATGTAAGAACGTCAGATTTTAAGAACAGACTGTGCACACAGTTTTTCTCCAATTGAGAAAACAGGCAGAACAGATTTTTAAAACGGTTCTTAATCACAGCCTACTTCTGTTCACTGCCATCTTATCCATGCAATTAGCTGTAATCGAACTAAATATTTCATAGTGATAGGTTTAATGCTGTCATTAAAAACAAACTTTTTTGTAGCTTATTTGTCCTACTTGTTTCTGAATTGACTTATTTGTTGCACCTTACCGCATTATTTTTTTTCTTATGGCTTTGTTCTATATAAGAGCAGATCTATGTAAAGTAAAATATCAAAGTAACATCACTCGTTGAGTAACCTGCATCAAGATGCCACAGCAACAAAACGCCGTAAAAATTGTAGGATCTGCTTGAATGACTTTTTCAATATCGAGAATAACTCAGCTTTAATTGCTGGAGCTATCCATCATTATTAATATATTCAAGGTGCCATTAAATTAGCAAAACATTTATCTCTTATCCCTCAGCAAGTTTTTCTGCAATAAAAAGAAGCCAGGATCTAAACTCTGGTTTGACAGAGTGTTTGCAGCGTTTCAAGGAGTTGAAAAATAAAAAATTAAAAAAGAAATTCATTTCCACATCTTGCACAAATCTCTCTCAGAGTGTGGAATCCCATTTCAGTTTGCTCTTCACAAAAAGCGCACCATTTCAATGTGTGTGTTACTGATGTGTTTAAGTTATAATTCATTAAAAGTATGCGGAATCAGGATTGATTAGCTACGTCTGAAGTACTACTGCTATCGTGAGTTAGAATCTCAACCCGAAATCAGTCGATGATAGCATTGGAATGAAACAAATACCTAGTCCTTGCTTGTTGAATATGATTCAACTGTCTTCAGCCCCGACCAGTGAGCAGTACATTCTATATAAAACATAAAATTATTCTTTGCTTATCTGATAGGAATTAAAAATTCAAAAGCTCCTGGACCCAGTTATCTATTGTTGAAAAGTCGATAAAGTTTCTGCAAATTAAAAACTAGAACAATTCCATTCAGGCTGTTTAGAGCCATCTTATAAAGGAAAAACGTTTATATAAAGCTGTTCCCACGTTCGTTCCTGCGAAAATCACAACACGCCACACTCCGAATTCATCACGTATCCCAAATCGAAAGACATCTAAAAACCCGTGTCATCTAATGAACTAGAGAACAAGCTTCGACGAATCCACCACAAGCTGCAAGGGTAGAACCACAACATAAATGGTCTAACATCAGCCTCAGAGACAAAGAGACTGTTAAGGACACTAGCCAGAAGGCTCATTTTTATTGAATTAATTATCGATTAGTTCACTAATTTCAGAATGATCTTAGATACGTACATAGTTACAATTTTTATCTGTTTTTTCTGCATTTCTATTGGTTTTGTAATCGGGCCTTTCGGCGTCACCACGCGCATATAAAAGACAGCAATGGGCTGCTATCCAGCCACCTAAAATTCTTGTAATTTGTATCGAAACTTTTGTACTTTGTACTGTTTTATTTGCATTGCTCTTTGTCATTTTTAATCTTTTTATCGACGTTTAGGCCCAGTTCTTTACACGCGATTCTTTGATTATACATTCTGCGACATTTCATTACATTGATAGAGCTTCGTTGCATTGTTGTTTCAGTTTACGATCGATAGATTGATTGATTGTGCAATTGATCGTTAATTTTCATCGTTGGTTGTGGTTCGTGGTTGATTGCTTTTCAAGAATAAAGATTCGTGCAAACAGTCTACTTTGGTTTGTTATCTTGATCTGTTAAATAGTCCCTAACACCTCGTTAATCGCGTTTTGGAGCGACGCCCCTTGGAACTTGAGACTCTAGATTTTTTTGGTCGCCGCAAACGCTAAAGAGACAAACGCTAAAAGAGCATACCCTAGTATACCTTCCCAACGAATTCTGCATCATCGAACGCGACATATACAAACAGACAGCCCTTGATCACCTCAACGATCACAACACGTGACGTAAAATAAGCCGCATGTCAGCCAAAACCATAGAAAATAAAGTAAATACAGTGTGGAAAACCATCTGCCGGAAAAATAAGTTCCTCACGCATGTGGGGAGACGCCCTATCCACCAAGAGAGACGAACCAGAATACAAACGCACCAACTGCCCTGTCCGCACGCACAAAGTTTTGCTCTCGCAGAAAAACCATCTACAAGATCAAATGCGACAGATGCCAGCAATTCTACGTCGGCAGCACCAAGCGACTTACACACGACCGCGTAAAAGTACATTTAAACAACAAAAAATCATCCGTGTTCAAGCACTTACTCGCATGCCAAGGGAACACCAAAAAACGCGAAAATAAAACTTGACATTATCGACAACCACAATGACTCAGTAAACCTTCGCCTCCTCGAAACAATAAAGATTAGAAAACCTAAGCCCGAAATGAACTCTAAGGAAGAGTGTGCCAAACTCAAAGACCTTTTATTCCGACTCTATTATTTACCCTGACTGTATTTGTTTTCTGCAGAGACCTTTTCTTTTTAATACTTCTACCGCATTTACATACCTGCTATTGTCCATTTGCCGAACCCCTATTATCTAACCTAACACCTCACCCGATATACACTCCACTTCAAAGATTCCATCTACATTCCCTGATGATGCCGTAGAGCGGCGAAAGCTCGGAAAACTGAATTATCGTAGCATACCTGGCCTCACTTGATTTACATGTCTGTCTTTATTGGTTTTCTTTCTTCAACTTTCAATTGGAATGGCCGCTCTTATTAATAAATTATTTGGCTGTAGACATCGACACAATAAACTCTTCAGCACTTTCGGGTTTGTATGAAACGTTGAACTTCCATCATGTAAGTCCGTTATGTTGAAGGTCAAGCCTGTTTACGTCTTTAGAGATTTTATGTCAACAATAACTTCGTCAATTTCACTGTACGTTGGTCTGACGAAATAGGTCTTAAAATCTTACTTCATCCCCGCGTTCGTTATAAAAGTTAAGTTTCCGAGCGTAATTCTGTACATCGCTGGATATGAAGCTTCTAATTTCTTTAACATGGTGACCGCTAAGCGCTTTCAATTTTTTGTGGGCCATAGAGTAGTCTTCACACAGGAAGTAATTGCAATGCGAGCAATAAAGATCAACCGACTTTCTTTCATCGCAGCTTCCGCAGTGTGGCAAGCCTCCTTGCCCATTTCCGCTATAGGCCTCAACAATTACCACCATCTGCTTGTAAACAGGTCGGATGAGAGACTGTTGATATTTTTGTTAGGACATTCGGTAATTTGACGACATGTCGGACAACTCAATTTTCCTTTAGCCTGTAGATGGAGGCAATCTTCCAGACATAATTAGCAAAAAGTGTGAAGATATTTCAGTATTTTCGGCTCCTTAGTTTCACTAAACTGTTCTTGGCAAATACAGCATTCTAACTTTTTTTTGACATCGTCAAAAAAGCTTGTGCTATCAGCCGCCATGATTGCTCAAAAATATCGAAAACAGGTCCGGATTACCGGATGAGTTTTCTTAGACACACGCCTCGTCGACTAAAGAGACAATGCTATCCTGGGACGGGCATCGACGAAGAGTTGATATCATAAAATACAAGCATTTTTAACGACAAATTTATCATTATCCATTTGTAGAAAGTAAAAAACATCATCACAAAAGAGGTACAATTAATTATTTTAATCTTTGACTGTTTTAACATCGAGAATGCTGCATTGAATACCCGGAAATCGTGTGGAGTTCAGTTTCGTTTTCCCAGGAAACGACAGACAAAGCGTCAAAAGTTGCCAACCCAGGAAAGCAAAATGACAGTCTTGTGCCTTTTTTTGTAAGTAGATGAAGCTATGAGCGTACGTACAACCTCGCTACTTGCTTGTTTAACTGAAAAATGATTAAATAGACAGGAGTAAATAAAAAATGGTAACAAAATTTCCGTAAACGTAAAAGCATCAAAAATTAAGGGATGAAACACAGAATTTATGCAGTGTTTTCTTTTATTTGTTTTTTCACATTACAATCAGTTATTTGTTGGGAAATGGATAAAGAGTCTTCAAAAGTGTAATTTCCGACCATATTTCGGCATGAAATTAAGATGATATTTCACCCTTCAACACCAATCGAAAAAAAAATAGTTATAATTCAAATGAAATTATTTCAATTTGTGTTGCGGATCAAATTCAAGAGAGAAAATGATCCGCGAAGCTCAGATACAATTTTAAGCTGTTGCGAAAAGAAGCATGTGCCCCCCTGATATTGGTTTGCGCTACTACCAATTGAACCACTCAGTCCAAACTGAAATTTTTGCACTAGAATCATGATCAGATTACTAAACAGGAATGGGAAACACATTAAAGTTTTCCTTGTTCTCAACGTGTGGCTTCGTAGCTTAGTTGGTTGTTGCATTCAGCCATTATCTACTAGGCTCGGGTACCAATCCTGTCGAAGCCTCGCATTTTTCAGGCTTCTTTTCTGCTATTGCTTAAATTGCAGTTCACTTGCGAGGATCTTTTCTGCATTTCAAGAAAAAACCCTCCCACCTCTCTTTTTATAATGGTGGACCGGAACCTTAATGTTTTAACACCAGGTCAACTTTATCTCATTCGGAATTATTCGGTAGTACTTTCAGAAGTGCGCACGGAGTTCATTTTCTACACCCAGCTACCTTTCATCATCTATTTTGCTCTTGTTTTAAGGCGATAGTAACAAGGAGTATGTTCCGATTCCACAACGGTCCAATTCAAGGAATCTTTAAACCCACAAATTCACCTCTCCCCCCCAAAAGAACCTGACTACGCTTGAAGGGCAAACTTTACAATAGTAAACATACAACGATATCAAAATAAATGTTCTCTCTTGTGAAGCGAGATGGAAAGCGAAGTAAGGGGAAAACAAAGATCACCGATGAACTTCAAACCACAGCGCTCAAACGAGCGTCACAAAAGAGTTAGCTGGGAAGAAAATTGAACGCAAGTGAAAACAAATTACAGCGAGCTATTGTAAATAGCAAACACACATGTAGCATCAACAATACAGATGTGTAGTTTTCCGCTTAAAGTTTTATTTGGAAGCTATGAAATGCACAAAGGTTCGTACTGAACTTTCCTGGACAACAATCAGTTTAGAGAATGGGTTTAGAGAAAGGCTCCCGGTTCAGCCCTCGGCGGGAAATTTTAATCTGGTAAAGTTATATATAGAAAGTATTTCGAACACTGTTCTTGGACATTCAACTTAAGGCTGATTCAAATCTTATATTCTGAGTTTTCTTTGGTGAACAGGAATTCAAGACACTAATCGATATCCGAAAACGAAGAATTCAACGTGCAGACGCTCCAGGAAACGTGAGTTTATGTCAAACTAAATATACTTTGGGGAAGGCGACATATCGCAGACTACGTTCAGATTTTCTCTAACTGTCTCTTTATTTTCTCTTGTTAGAATTAATTGATGATATCACCAGGGCGTTTTTGCATGATATTTGCATAATAACGCAGCAACAGCCCAAAGCCACGACGCAAGATCACTGGACATAAATGTAAAGGGTTTAAACTACATGAACCAAAAAACCAAAAAAAACAAAAAAAGCAAAAAACCGAATTGACTTAACTGCGGACCTGCAAAGGCCTTGCATCATGAAATCAAAATATTCACAGAAAAGCCAGTGCAAGCTAAAATATTTCCTGGCCATAAATGTGACATTTGTTTAAGCCTCAAACCTATAAAAGCCTTTTCAATGAGGCTGCAGTTTGAAAGAATTTCTATGTAAACTTCCTTAAAAGCATAAATCCTTGAGCAAGTGGAAATAAAATGCAGATTAAAACGGTTAACCAGGGCTCCAAGAAAAACCATTTCAGTCTCTTCGAATATTCGCGACTCAAAATTCTTAAAATGGTCGCCAGATGTAAAATTTTGTTAGGCAAAAAGGAGGGAAATTTTGTGCAATATTAAATAGCTTACTATACCTCTGATCATACATATCGCTTGTCATTGGAGTAAGCAGTGTGGCTGGCATTCGCAACGTTTGGAGATCCACGCGACATCATATGGCTAAATACTCTTACAAAAATTGAGAAAAGAGCTAAACATTTGTGGAAGAAAAGGACGCAATATGAATAATATTTTATGAAAATTTTTATCCCACTTTAACTTCAGATCACAGAAAATACTTTAAAAAACGTTAAAACTTGCGATATGACCGCCAAATGCATGTTGCATGTCACATGTTGTTGAAGTCTTGAAAAAAAAAAACCTGGGTACCAGTCAATATTTATCATGGGGGGGGGGGGAGAGGAAAGAGGAAAGAGGATTTGAGGGGAGGTCAAAGAGTTTTTAGGAGGAACAGAAGGAGGATCAAACGTCACCAACAAAGTATAAAGTTGGGGACTATTGAAAATTGACTGCAAGTGAACCGCCATTGAGGAGGGATTTTATCGTCACACAAACAAAATCCTCCAGCCCCCAAGGGATAAATAATACTGGTCCCCTCCGTAAAATGTCCTTGTTTAGAGCAGGACTCAGGAATAATTTCAATTCTAAAGAAAGCGGTGATAATTAACTTCTGAGTTATACTTGTAAGTCGGCGTCGTCAACAATTCCTATCTTGGCAAGCTGCTCCTTTACTTGGTCAAGGTAGGTGGAATCAGGATACCCATGACTGTAGAGGAAGTAAAGGAGTCATTAGGGTTAAAAACATCACGCCTCTTTGAAAAACTGTAAGCTCTTGTTAAAAAATAAAAAAAAAAAAAAATATATATATATATATACCGTAATTATTCGGTTATAAGGCGCACCGTTTTTTTCAAGAAATTCCTAATTTCTACTAAAAATTACCGCCAAAGTTTGGGTGCGTCTTATAGGCGAATATTTTCCGAAACAATTTTTTTTATCACAGTTACTGGTACGATTTCAAGCAAATAAAAGGACACACAGTGTTGAGCATTGACTTTTATTAATATGGCGGTTCTTAAAAGACAAGCGAAGTCAAGTTTGCATAGATATGATACGTGCTCGAGAGCACGTGCTTAGTAATTTGATACGTCACAAAACGAAACGAAAATAAACAAGCGAAGAGATAAATACCTTCTTCATCCATTCAGCCCTTTTTGTGCACTGCGACCTGCATTCTCGGCGGTACGTTAATTCTTGTTTAATCAAGGCTTTTGTTTGTGCGCGTGGTCGCGTGTGCGACAATTCTGCTTTTGTTAATTAACGGTAAACTAAAATCAATACGCGACTTTTTCGCTTTTTTGTAAGTTTATGAAAGAATTTACAATAAACTTGACCGATCTTTACTCCCCAAACAACGGTGCGCCTTATAACCAAGTATTTCAGCGATTTTCTCAGTTTGAAAACATGCAATAATGAAGTTGCCGAATTGGGGGTGCGTCTTATAGCCGAGTGCGCCTTATAACCGAATAACTACAGTATATCTTCATCTGTTTACCTTTCCTTGGCAGATGACAACTTTCCATCAATAATTCGAAACCAAAATTTTTGATGTCACGTGTCATGAGCGGCCAAAATAAGGTCGCTACATAGCGCACAATTAAGCGTTGCGTTTACGATACCTATCCGATAAAAACGACTCTTAAATTAATTGAGAGTTAGCATTGATATAAACTCTGTTGTACATATGGTTAGACGCAGTTTTAGATATCTTTTCTCTTCTTAGCTTTTCTTTTTTTGGACTGAACTTAAAAGGCAACTTGTGCTTACTTTGCTGGTCCTCCTGATCGATTGATTTTATGTGCGATGTCTTTACACACGATCTGATTCTCCTCGCCCGTAGCCTGGTATTTACCAATTGTAAACAGAAGTTGAGCGTCAAACGCTCTTTTCAGTAACTGGCAAACTTTTTGTCCTTCAGAGTTGTTCGGAAGGTATGCCGTGAAATATCTTTCACGGTAAGGTTGTCCTTGTGCAGGATGTTGCCATCCTGTGAAGTGAGAAACAAATTAAAACAAGATATTCAAAGAATATCAGAGCGAATTACATGGTGCAAATTTCCATAAATATTGTAAATTGATAACATTGGGGTACACTGAATAAAAAGTCTGAAAAAGGGAACACCCGACAAAACCTGAGTATGATCATCCTTTTCCATATAATGCGTGCCAGGAAGGCAACCTAAATACAATTCATTCATCTTAAGTACATGGCGCTCTGTTTGATAGGTCTTTACGTCAGTTGCAGAAACGTTATTCTTCCACCCTAAAAACAACTGAATAAGATTTATTTATTTCATACCCACCTTGAATTCCAGAGGGAAAGTTATAGGTAACGGCAATGGTATAACAATCATTATACCCACGAAGAGACTGTTTCTCTGTCCTCCAACTCATGGTTCCTATTGGTTGGGACCTCTCACAGACACACCACTCATTTTTGCAGACAAAAACGTCATTCGAAGTGTGATGAACACAAGACTGGCAGAAAGTGTGTCCACATTTCAGAGGTTCAACAAGTTCTTGGCATGAGTTGTGACATACTGAACAAAGTGGCTCGACAGATTGGTAACCCCTTGTAGTTGCTTGACTTCCTTGCGACTGGTCTGGAATTTAAAGGGAACTTTTAGTCCAGAGACATAACTTTACCGACGACAAGCAAATAAGTGTTTTCTTTTAAAAAAATGACGAAGAATTAATGGGAAGACCTTAAACTATGGGATGAGAACAACTGATACGTAAGTTCGAGGGTATGTTTGACTTGCTACTTATAAAGGAAATTAAAATGATCAACGAACATACAACGGCAGCCACAATTTGACATATGATACTGATTCAAATGACGATAAAAAAAATCATCATTACATATTCTACCTTCGTCCCTCTCTGTTGGAGACGCCTCACGTGAGGATACCCCTGGCTCCTCCTCTTTTCTTGTGTTCTGTCCAGGTCCTTGAGTTGTACCCGCGGCTGATGATGGCACATCAATCGGTGCATTCACTTTGCCTGATGCTGATGCATTTTTAGGATCTGGTGTGATTTGAAGCGGTATTTGTATATCCCTTTCTGACTGATCTGAAATTTTAAGGAAATTTTCAGTCCAGAGACATAACTTTACCGACAACAAGCAAATAATTGTTTTCTTTTAACAAATGGTGAGGAATTAACGGGAAGACCTTAAACTGTGGAATGAGAACAACTGATACGTAGGTTCGATGGTATGGCTGACTTACTACTTATAAAGGATATTAAAATGATCAACGAACATACAACCGATTTTACTTGTATAACGGCAGCCACAACTCAACATATGATACTGATTCAAATGACGATAAAAAAAAATCATCATTACATATTCTACCTTCGTCCCTCTCTGGTGGAGACGCCTCACGTGAGGATACCCCTGGCTCATTCTCTTTTCTTGTGTTCTGTCCAGGTCCTTGAGTTGTACCCGCGGCTGATGATGGCACACCAATCGGTGCTTTCACTTTGCCTGATGTTGATGCATTTGTAGGATCTGATGTGATTTCAAGCAGTATTTGTATTTCCCTTTCTGTCTCATGTAAAGATATCCCTGGCTCCTTCTCTTTTCTTGTGTTTTGTCCAGGTCCTTGAGTTGTACCCGCGGCTGATGATGGCACACCAATCGGTGCATTCACTTTGCCTGATGCTGATGGATTTGTTGGATCTGATGTGATTTGAAGCGGTATTTCTATTTCCCTTTCTGTCTCACGTAAAGATACCCCTGGCTTCTTCTCTTTTCTTGTATTCTGTCTAGGTCCTTGAGTTGCACCCGCTCCTGATGATGGCATTTCAATTGGTCCATTAACTTTGACTGATGCTGATGCATTTGTAGGATCTGATGTGATCTCAAGTGGTATTTGTATATCCCTTTCTGACTGATCTGAAATTTTGAGGGAATTTTTAGTCCAGAGACATAACTGTACCGACAACAGGTAAATAATTGTTTTCTTTTAAAAAATAGCGAAGAATTGACGGGAAGACCTTAAAATATCGGATAAGAATAACTGATACGTAAGTTCGAGGGTATGGTTGTTTTACTAATTATAGAGTACATAAAAACGATCAACAAACATACAAACGATTTTACTTGTATAAAGGCAGCCACAACTCGACATAAGATATTGATTCAAATAACGATAAAAAAATCATCATTACATATTCTACCTTCGTCCCTCTCTGGTGGAGACGCCTCACGTGAGGATACCCCTGGCTCATTCTCTTTTCTTGTGTTCTGTAAAGGTCCTTGAGTTGTACCCGCGGCTGATGATGGCACACCAATCGGTGCTTTCACTTTGCCTGATGTTGATGCATTTGTAGGATCTGATGTGATTTCAAGCGGTATTCGTATTTCCCTTTCTGTCTCACGTAAAGATACCCCTGGTTCCTTCTCTTTTCTTGTGTTTTGTCCAGGTCCTTGAGTTGTACCCGCGGCTGATGATGGCACACCAATCGGTGCATTCACTTTGCCTGATGCTGATGGATTTGTTGGATCTGATGTGATTTGAAGCGGTATTTCTATTTCCCTTTCTGTCTCACGTAAAGATACCCCTGGCTTCTTCTCTTTTCTTGTATTCTGTCTAGGTCCTTGAGTTGCACCCGCGCCTGATGATGGCACATCAATTGGTGCATTCACTTTGACTGTTGCTGATGCATTTGTAGGATCTGATGTGATCTCAAGTGGTATTTGTATATCCCTTTCTGACTGATCTGGAATTTTGAGGAAATTTTTAGTCCAGAGACATAACTGTACCGACGACAGGTAAATAATTGTTTTCTTTTCAAAAATAGCGAAGAAATAACGGAAAGACCTTAAAGTATGGGATAAGAACAACTGATACGTAAGTTCGAGGGTATGGTTGACTTACTAATTATAGAGGACATAAAACGATCAACGAACATAGAACCGATTTCACTTGCATAACGGCAGTCACAACTCAACATATAATACTGATTCAAGTGACGATCAAAAAAAATCATCATTATATATTCTACCTTCGTCCCTCTCTGGTGGAGACACCTCACGTAAAGATACCCCTGGCTCATTCTCTTTTCTTGTGTTCTGTCCAGGTCCTTGAGTTATACCCGCGGCTGATGATGGCACATCATTTGGTGCATTTCCTTTGCCTGATGCTGATGCATTGGTAGGATCTGGTGTGATTTCAAGCGGCATTTGTATTTCCCTTTCTGTCTCCTCTGTCTTTGGGGCACTCGAATTTGAATGCACAGGACCACTAGCTGAGGGCTCACTAAGATCATTGCAGGGATAGACAAGTTCATTGCCTTCCTCGGACTTGTCTGGGGGTTTATCTTCTTCTTCGTTTGTGTTCCGCTCATTCGCATCTGGTCGATTTACGTTCTTGACATCACATGCTTCTGTGAATTGCTCGTTATTTTCTACCCCCATGAGTTTCTTTGCAATATTTAGACCATCTTCTGTCGCAGAGAGACCAGGAGGATGCTTGATTGCCCTTGTTGGTTTATGGCTCATCACTCTCCCAACGGTGGCACCTTTTGTGACACCTTCTCCTTTCCTAGAGAAGCTAGGTGCAAGGACTCCTCTACCAGGCACCGATTTTACAGAACTCCTTGCTGTTTTCTCATATCGTTCGTTAGTATCACGACCCTCGTCCTTGTGCCTAGTGACATTCATACCGCTTCCGACATTTTGGGCTTCAACACTCTCTGCCAAAGGCCACTTGGCTGCTTTTAAGTTGCTTTCCTCAAAAGTTTGCCGGTGCTGCTCTTCAACCCGTTGATGGGAGTCATCTCCGTGCTGTCTTCCTATTGATCCAGTAAAATTATCCCGTGTACTCTTACGTTTTACATTAGGTAACTCGTCATCAATCCCTGGGTCACCTCTTCCTCGGTTAGTGGAAAATGGGCTCTCTCCTTCCTCACTGGATGGACCTCTCTGAGTTGCCATTTGATTTTGCGACTTTTGTTCCGAGTAGTAACGGTTAATGAATTCCCTACGGAAGACCTCAGTAGTTTCTGTATCGATGATAACGACACGTATGTCACGGAGAGTGCTACATTCTGCATCTATACTTGTGCTAAACTCGTCAATCGCTCGAAAGATTGTCCCAGCACAGACTTCTTTTGGCATACCACAATTGCCTGAGCTGATGGCTGGAAGGGCTATAGAGGAAAGCTGAAGTTGCACAGCAAGTCGGAGACAGTTTATGCATGCCTTTCGAAGAACTATCACAGCGACGCTCTTATCTGCATAGGCTGACCAGTCTGGCCCAACTGTGTGGATTATATAATGACTAGCCATTTGCCCACCCCGGGTGTAAACAGCTTCACCAGGTTGTAGCGGAACATTACGATGAGACATAACATACTTAGAATCATGTATTATTTGACTCCCTCCTTTTTTCACAATTGCCCCACCTACACCTTGAGAATGTTGAAGCCATGCGTTAGCTGGGTTGACAATGGCATGGACTTGCTCATCAGTTATGTCTCCCTGGTATAAAGATAATCTAACGTTATTTGTCAAAGTCTGCTGAAGGATCTTAGGTAATGGCTGTTCATGATGGTGAGACGAATGACGTATGTTCCTTTGACCATGCCTTGGATTGTCGCCCCTGATTTTTGACAGTCCAAGCATTTTTTTAAGAGCCTTTACTGAGCTCTTTAGATGAATTTCCTCGCTGTAAACGATTAACCGACCTTCTACTTTCTCAATGACGACGGGATGTTTGCTCTCCACGAATGCAATCGACTCCTTGATTTTTTCATCATCGTGGATGTCTTCTATATCAACCACTTGTCGCTTCATGGATTGATGAATGGTTTGGTACAAATCAATGAAAGCGTTGCATCCTTCTTGATAGCGTGTTTCTTCGGTTAAAGGTGTAGGTTTGATCTTAACTCGAGCTTCATTTTCAGCCCAAACTATCTCCAAGTGGCTTTCCCTTTCTATTTGTTCAAGTTTTTCCTTGTGTACCCTTTTGAATAATTTCATGAACTTTGGTTCAACTTCAAAGGTGCACTCTTCAAAAATCTTCTGGGAGTCTTTCTTGGCCTGTTCAAAATTTTCTGCAGAATTTTGTCGAGCCTTCACGGTATCTTCTCCTTGCACCATTCTTTCTTCCTTAAACAGCAGGTATGGGCGCCGAAGAAAAAATTCTTGCAAATATCTATGAGCAAATTCTAGTTGATTAATCGATCCCAAGAGAACGAATCCATTATGACCCTTGGATTGCCATGATACGTCAACCTTTTCCTTCATCATTTCGAGCAGGTTTTCTGACTTCCGAGGTGACATCGTGCCGAAACTCACAAAAGCGGCAACGCGCGAGAAAACCTGTCAATGTCAGAAATATGGGAAGTAAGTTTCAGAAGAAGCTATAGTACTGCGTCGGTGGGTGGTATGACAAGATGGATTGATTTTGTCAACTAGCCACCGTAAAGAGTTTCTATAGCTGACTTTTCGAGCATTAGCGCTGTCAGAGCGAATGACGAAGGGCTAACGCTCGAAACATCAACTTTAGAAACTCTTTTCAGTGCCCATTTTAAATTGTCAGAAATAGGCTTGTCCAATTGAGATAAACAAAATGACAAAAGCAATAATAAAAAGGTAAAGTGTGTTTACCAAGCACTGCTGATTGCTACGTGGCAGAGCCCTCAGGTGCTCTTGATGCAGCTGCAGTTCAATAATTATTGATGTCTGTACTTAATTACAAGAGATTACTACACTAATATAGGTCAGTTTAGATCCACACAGAGCACTTAAAACTATGGATGAAACGTTAGACTGATCAAGTGATCGCTGTGGCCTTTTTCGGGCATTTTCGTCATTTCAAGTTGAATTCTGCAACTGAACTACGAAAGAACCACAAACGATTCACAAAGCGAAGCAAAAGGGGATAGTAAATATTTAAAGAGAAAAAGAGCGAATAGCAAATGGAAAAACTGAGAGAAAGCTTTCTTCTTCTCATTACCCAGGCTCCTTCGTTGGCTTATCTTGTTCAAGATAAGTTTTTCCTAAAGACAGTGTAGAGGTCGATAGAGGTTGTAATCAACCTAAAGAATCATTTGCTGTATTCTCTAGTCTGGTGTAACGCTTCAAACGAAATGATCAGAAGGAAGAGGACAAAGGTTCTGGTAGTATAAAATTAGTCTCAGTCAATGGAAATTTACTAGTTAAAAAAATATATCTTATCAATTACCTTCCTAGTTTCTTTACGGACTATCTTTAAATCGTTACCTGGGTATTGTATGGTCTGAGATCCACCTTTTTGCCTCCAAGCACGTGAGAGCGCTTTAATACACTGTCAGCGACTAACAAAGAAGGAAAAGATGATAATAATGTTTCGTTGTCTTGAATTTAATTTTTAGAACAAAACAGACAACAAAATACCCCAATATACAGGTTCTATCTCCTGCCTATTTCACTAAGACAAAAAAAACAAACAAACAAACAAACAAACAAACAAACAGCGACGACAGTCTTATTTCCTCGTAAGATACGGATACATTGTCACAGTCCTAAAGTTAATCTAAGAAGAGAAACCAGTGAAAGAATGGATTTGAAATATTTGTAAAACTATTGCATGCACAATAACCTATTTCAACTTAGTCATAATAATTAGTACTGATCATTCGGCAGGGAAACCACAGAAGGGTGATATCTTCGATGTTTCTTTTTTCTTCTGCACAAGTTATATATAGTTTTTTCAGATAAAAAATCATCTTATTGTAAAACGTAAATGTAAACTCCCTTCTGCTTTATTGTTAAGCTATATCAGGTCTGAACTATTGCCATCGTTAACTGAAGAATGTCAAACTCAGACAAAGTTTGGTTTGATATTTTGTATAGCAACGCAGTTTATCCTGAGTTCATCGATTTTGCACAGTTTTGAATATGAGAGTAGACTTGATGTTTTGCTCGCTTATAACCTTGCTTAGTATGTTAAGCAAGCAAAAACAAAGATTGTAGCTCGTGTCACTCACGAGCGACACGTGTTAGCAAGCTATCTCCGTTACATCACAGGTTTAAATACCGAACTTCTCACGAGCCGAACCTATAATACAGCTTGAATAAAATAATGACAAAGGTCGGCGTCTGAAACACTTAAAAACTGCTACTTGAATTTGGAACGACCGTTAGCCATTTTCTCGCCTAGCTAACCTGGAAACTTGTTAGACTGGCTTCAAACCGGCATTGATTCAGACGCCGAAATTTTTATAAGCCTAACCACATTGCGTACACCGTAATGACTTTCAGTGCTACAATAGTCTTAGACCTTTGATGGGAATGGTTAGAAAGGGTCGGCGTCTCAGTCAACAGGTTATTTTGAACTACTTCATATTGGAATTAAGTTCAGCTGCTGAAAAGTTTGAGGTCTGAATCTTAGAAACCATAAGTCTTTGTGAGCTCAATGCTTACGGTCTCTTTTTCGTTCCAGATTTCTCTCATGAGCTCAAAATGCTTTTCTTTTTCTTTTTAAGAAGTGACAACCCGCCACCTACACATTCAAAAGTCCTTTCATTTACTCCTCATAACGTAAATTTCGCTATCGGTAAACACTGCCTCAGGTTCCAAAGGCCAGCGGAGCTGTTTTTGTACTCTTGCGAATTCAAGCGGATGAAACAACAAAAAACGTAAAGCTGCACAAGAATTTTGATCAAAAAGTCTATGAGGGGATTTTTCCTCGGTCAACCTCACGTAAAATTTCCGCAAGTCGAGTTTCATTAGTTTGTAGTAAACAAGGAGTAAACGAAATGAAGCCGGAAGTGATATGACGGCGATCACACTTAGTTTTCACTTTTTCGCTAACTAAGACATATAAGAGACTAAACATATGAGTAAATTCTACATTTCACACTACCTTCAGGGTTTTCAAAGACAATGACCGCTTCCTCATCTTTTACTATCCAAATATCATCAACTTCTCCACCGCCGTGTTTACTTTTCTGGAAATATATATGAATTTCATCTTTTGTAATTTCTCGCGGTATGTTCGATATTACCACAGTTCTCGCCAACTTTTCGACGCTCAAATGTCCTAGCTGGGATTTGACTGACTCTGGATGGTGATTCATCTCTGCCATAGTGGTAAATGCAACAAAGACTTGCGCGATAATGCTCTATAGGCTGTTAAGTTCCTATAGACGCAACAGAGGGTTTAGTTTTGTTCACATTTCGTGGAAATAGGCAGAGTGGGACTAGTACTGAGTCACGAAACCGAGGCATAAAGCCTGCGCGGAAGAAAGCACTGACAAAATGATTTAAAGCACACCAAACTTTTCTCTGAAACAATTGCTGATTATTGAATTTTTCGCTCTCGTCTAATTTGTGAAAGATAAACCTTTTGGTGCACTTCTCATCTAAAACCAGGCTTCTTTGGATCGAGTCAATTTCAAGGTACTTCATGAAGATAGTAAAAGGATTTTTCCGGGAATTTGGTGCGCGGATTCCCGGAATATCTACTTCCGCTTCCTAACGAAGTTTCACTTTTCAAGTTAGCAGTCTGAAATTTTGTTGTGTGGTGCTTCGCAGAAGAGAATTTGGTAGGCTTTGAGAATGGAGAACGGCAAGTGCTATCTCGAAAAAGACGATATTGTCGTAAACAAAGACAATGCATCGAGGGGGATATATGTGACTGGCTTCCCATCGAATACAACGGCGAGCGAGCTGGTGATACATTTCCAGAAACGTAAAAATGGTGGCGGAGATATCGAATGTCTTCATATTACAGAAGAGAGATTCGCTGTCATCATTTTCGACGATCCATCAGGTATTATGAAAGCGAATGTGTAATATTTAAATCGTTCATCGGTGACTTAGTTTGTTGCTTTCTTTTGGATAGGCTCAATGAGCACGAGAGAACCTTGATCAATTAACACTTTACTCTCTGTTTTAAGGAAGCCTTCCTTTAAATAGACTTACCTCGTGAAATGACCTCGCTTTTACGGGATCTTATCGTCAAATAGTTTGTCTTAAGTATTTCTTTTTTCAATTCAGAAATGACCAAGGGGCTTGATATGCTCTTTCATCAGGTTGATCGCTGGCAGGCTCGAAATGAAAGATTGTTAAATCTGCTTCGATAAGCAAAGTTTTACACTATATTGTACCTGCACTGTTTGAAGAAAGTTCGATCTAGAATTGGACGAAAATTCTGGCATATCGAATCAAGAGTTATGATTACAATGCATCTTGTTCAAGAAAGAGAAATTTGTCGAAATTTCCAAAAGATAATAATTATGAAAGATTTAAAACCATTCCACGCAACTGAACGCTAAAGCTTGCAACTGGTAGCTGTTACGTTTACAGGTCCACCTCCATAGTGATTAACTTAACATTATTATATGCATCTTTTTTAAAATTCTTTTCAACTTTTCATGTCCTTCATCACTAAGAATTTAGCAGATACTGGTCAGAGTAATAAAGTTGGAGCTCTCTCAGTAGAAACTCTTTTAGGTGCTCAGCTCTCCCTTTTGATAGATTAGTTTTTGAACTCCCATTTAAAACATAGATTTACTCATTTCCAAAAGCATAGACACACACTTTCACAATTGGAGTTTTGGAGATTTTCTCCATTACATAAACTCATCCTATTACATTTAAAAACATTGTTTGCATGCTTATGAGTGGAATGATACCCTGACCGAACGTAACAGATTATCATTCAATTCTCTTGCTGAAAATCAGTGTCCTGCTTCACTTACGGACATATTTAAAATATCCATTTGAAGATGTTTTCCACAGGGATTTGCACCCTTCAACTGTGAACTGATGACTGAATTGCATTTTATATGAGACATTTTGCCTGTTTCTTGATGGTTGTTCTGGGAATATCTTCAATTTTTGTGATCTGTGCATGTTTAAGATTTATTTCATTGTAGTTACTGTAGTTTGCATCAGATTGCTGTGTTTGCTTATCAAATCATTATGCAGTATAATTTGACTATCAAAGCTCCAGTAACTTGACTTGCTCTGATTAGCGTACGATGTAAGTTGTGTCAAGTGCATTAAAAGCACTATTAAGTCTTTTAATCAAGCATTGGCTATCGTAAATTATTTGATGAACATTTTATTGTTGTTTTCATAAGAATGTCATCACACTTTTTCATACATACTAGACTGGGGTTGGATGTACTTCTGAGCTGTGTAGTTGAATACCAATTTTATCTGTTTTTATTGATAATACAGTGCATCTCTCATAAGTGAGCTAGCTGTGCAAATGAGTAAGAAATTTATCTTAATGAGAAGAAAGTTTGTATCCACACACAGATCAACATGTAGTGTTCAGGTTATTATCAATTATGATTAATTTCATGTTTAAATGAAACATTTTATGAGTAGCAAATGCAGAGATCTCAACTTTACATATTACCTTAGCTTCAGGAAAAGCTTTGCACTACTTCTGACATGCAATTAATAATATAAAAATGTTCCCTTTACCAAAATTATTTTTGTCTGAAAGTAAGTTGAGTTTAACCTTGTGTATGCTGATTGGCTTGTAAATTGGAAAAAGCCCTTGTGATAGGTAAAGGAACCTGTCAATAAACCTTGTTACCATGTTATTTTTATGAGTTGTGCTATGTTCACTGCATGTAGTAAAGATACTATGCTTTTAAAAAAGGGAAAGATTATTCTTGTATTTAATCAATACTTAATATCATTGTCTCCCTCTTGATTAGTATTTTGTGAGGATATCAATATGGTTTTGTTAAATATCGAGGAACCAATGATGGTTTTAAAAGAAACCGATTGAACCAGATTTTAAAAAGCAATAAAACAAACATGTTCATTAAAACATGGCAGCTCTCCCAGTCAGGCTGCCTTTCAATGGGCATGCATGTAAGGCAACTGCTGACCCAATACATCACAGGTTTCAAAAAGTTATGAAAACAAAATAAGATTAAAGATAGGGAGTGCCAGGTTTTTCAGTTATGAGATATGATCATGAATCTGGTGATGTTATTCAGAGTGTTAGCTAATTCAGAGTTAATGTTAAGATTGTAAGGTACTTTATATTGCGTTGGGAATATAGGCTTGCTTAGTTAGGAGGGCAAACTTTTCCTATTATCTGTCAGTACTGTTTCCATGCACTTTTTGCCTAGTGAGATTGTTTTACCTAGAGAGGTCTCAATCAGCCTCCTTAGAAGCCTGACCAGGCTCAAAAAAAAAAAAAAAAACCTGCAGAACCAATTTTCTGTAAGCAATCCTCAGGGCTCACCACTCTTGTCAAATCTAACAATTGGCATTTTTATGAGAGAAAAATAGCTATGCTTACTATCAGAACATCACTGTAATGTGTTTGAGATACCAACAGTCACATCTGAGAATCATGTTGTCCAGATTAAGTGAACAAGTGAATGAGCAATACAGTTTAAACATAAATGTAAGTATTGTTTGGTATTAGAACATATTGTTTATCCATAAACATAAAGGGGGAGAATTTTGAGAAAGACTGCCAGTTATATTCAGTGTGTAGTCATGCATCATGTAAGACAATTTGATTAACATTTTCTTAAGCTATAATATATAATATAATAATAATAATAATAATAATAATATAATAATAATAATAATAATATTATAATAATATATATAATATATAATAATATAATAATAATAATAATATAATAATAAAACTTTATTTACGTGTCAAAAAAGATAGCAGTTTCCCACTAAGTAAGGACACCTAAACTAAACTAATCTAATCTATATAAAACTATGCATTAAAAATTTATTGGAATATGATAAAAGAGCTCTTCCCATATAAAACTACCCTACCCCGAAATAGTACACCCCATGTTTATAATACCCTACCCTGTATAATAAGATAATAACCTTAATATAATGAGATAATAAGATAATAATCATTACAATAATATGATCTTGATAATATTTAAAATATTTAAGATTTACATAAAATACAGTTCTTGCAATTATTCGAAGAGATTAAACTTTGTATATCTACTTTATGTAAAGCGTTTTTAAATTCTTGCAGCATTCTTAGTGCTCTTATTTTTCTATCTAACTTAGACCAGATTACTGGACCTAAGTAACTAAGAGAGTGCTTACCATAGCGCGTAGTACTAACTCTAGGGATAATGAAATCATTGTTTCTTAAATTATATTTGTTATTATTAATAACAAACAGGTTTTTGATATTGTTAGGGCACAGATCATTTTTAACTTTAAACATTAACACAGCTATGTCATGTAATCGCCTATTACGTAAGGTTTGTAAATTAGCCCTCTTAAGGAGGTCGCTATATGATGATATGCTATCACAATAAACAGCTCTAAGGGCCCGTTCTTGTACCCTCTCTAATTTTCTAGAATCACTAGCTTTGCAACAATTCCATACAATACTACAGTAAGTTAAATAAGGCAGAATAGCAGCTTTAAATAGTTGTAATTTAGCCTTGGCTGGGATTAACTTCCTTAATCTATTAATTACACTGGCACCCTTTGACTGCTGTTTTTACAGATGTTACTTATGTGATCAGAAAAATTTAAATTATCATCAATATTTACACCCAATAACTTAATAGAGTTATATGATTTAATGGCTGTTCCTCTAGCTCTAAAGTTTCTTGTAAAATGATACCCAGTTGCCATAATTGAGTAAGTCAGGAATGACTGATGAGCTCACATAGAGCAAATGACTAAAAATATTATCTTCTTTAAAATTTTAGTTAATACATAATTATTCTGCTTTTTTCTGGGGAATTTTTCATGACATCCAGCAAGGGTTGAAGCCAAGCAACTGGACCCAGATTCATCATTATTCTACCAGTCTATTTGCATCTTTCATAAATCTTTTCTAATTCTTAAGAGCCTTTTAGCAAGCTGTCAAGCTTTTGATGTGACCCAGCTAAATGAATTGCCTACTATGAATAACAACTTTTCACTGGATGAAGAGACCAGATATTGGCAGATGATTGATCCCCCATTTTGAACTTCTGTTTTCATTTTTTTTTTCAGTTGCTGAATCTGTGGTAAAAAAAAGGCAGGTTCTCAGTCCTGATAATGTACCGCTGAAGGTTGACTCGTTGTCCGAGAAGGTGAAGATTGAAACAGCAAACGCCCCTGAGGTAAGTTGAGACTAATAGCCATTATTCTTATTTCTGTCATAGTAACCAATTTCAACGCCCTTGTCCTTCGCCAACAATGAACCTCAATCTCAAGATGTAGACTTGTTAAAAAATAATTTCTAGGGCAGGGAAATACAAAGGATAGCCACGTTTGAATGCTAAGAATGTGGTAAGAGTTCTAATAAAATCAGTGCGAACGACGCTTGCAGTGAATTTGTCAGAAACATATCGGAATTTACGATTTCTTAGTTCTTGATTTTAAGTACCTATCACATTTTTCCGTCTATAAATGAATGTTATTCTTTTGTAGATCTTTCAACGAGTAACGGCTTGGATCCACGATGAAGTGTTAAGAAACCACACCCGTGAAGAAATAAAACTTGCTCTCAACAAAGTCAAGGAAGAGACCGACATCGACTTCCACGATGCAAGTGAAAGCTTCGTACTTTCAGGGAAGTTCCAACAGGTAAAAAAAAGTGGAGATTTGCTGAGTCAGTACTTGGAAAACTTTCAGAGAGATTTTAGATCGTTACTTCCTGATGGGTTCCACAAGACAAAGAAGGTTGCAAAAGTTTCAGATGCCACATCAAATGAGGCTGATGAAACAGGAGAAACAGGCCCTGGAAAGGGCTCAGGAACCGGTATTAACTTTGAAGACCAAGAATGTGCAGATATGAAACCTCAACAGTACGAAACGACAGAAGAGTTTTTCCGTTTGTTTGTCAACGCACATGGCAAAGAATTGCAAGATATCGAATATGATTATGAAATAAAAGTACACAGGTTTGCCACCGACAACAAAGTTACCGTTGAACCAACTAAACACTGCTCCACTGAAAAATTCTTCGAGGGATGCGAAGCTTTCATCACTCTTTATCAAAATGTTCATAAGTGCATGAAGCTGGTAGAATTTGCTCCCAGAGACCAACAGTCACCAGTACGTGTCAGGCAACGTATCCAGACCGTGGGTAAGGCACAACCCTTATCAATTGAGGTTTGTAAAGACAAGAAACACTGGAAAGTCTATGGTGAAGAAATTTTTGTCGAGAAATTTCTAACAGACCTCCAGAAAGAGGATCTGATTGATCGGACAGCACAGGAAGCGGGGGCCTGGTGTAGGGATGGAACAGATGAGGATGACGAGAACTTTGGAAATGAAGATCAGTTGGAACACATTCTAGGTAAATACAACATTGATGTATGTCATACTTCTGCAAATATGGGATCATTAGGTTTACATTTGAAGTGTTCGCGGTTATTTGAATTTATAATCTTGATTCGATGACGTTAGTTGCGTGCACGGCCAGCCAAGAATAGGACATTGTTAAACCAAACTGTGCACAGAATACCGTATGGTGTTTCATTACGAGGTTGCCTCTTGTTACGCGGGCTCTGAACCTTCCTTTACTTTTAATTTCGGTGGTTTGTTGTTATTTTGTCCTTATGGTTTGTCAGAAATTGTTGACGTCTTCGACTTTTAGATACTGTTTGGTTCTTTCTGTTTGCTCTGTAATTTTTAAAAATAGAATTTTCCTGTTTTCGAAGTTTCGTTCTGTTCATTTCATAATATGTTTCAGTTAAAAGTTCCTCTGTTAAAAAGTCACGCTCTAAAGACGTAAACAGGTCAAGGTTCAGATCGTTTAGTGCGGTAATATTTTCCTTTCGCTTCGCTTTTTTTTGTAATATACCGTCGCATATTTTGCGCGTTCTGTTGGCCTAATATCACGTTACAACAGCGTACTAGTGGAATAATGATATGTTCATATCATTGTGTATATAAACAATTGTAGTCGTTTTTCTCACATGATCTTTTCTCTGAGAAGACAGACGAACTTAGCATTTCAGTATTAGTTTAAGCTAACCTCTAGAAGTGTGTTTCCTTGAAATGTTGGTACTGAAGGTGTGCAATTTTACATGATAAACATTACCTTAAACCTTGCAAGGTTGTTTAAATATGTTTCAAAATAACAATTTTGAAACATGTTTATAATCCTTCATCTACTTTACAAAATATTTCAAGGATAGTAGCACTGAGGCGTAAGCTCTACATTACATAAACGTAGAAGTGGTTTGAAATATTCTTGCTACTTAAAATCAACTCCTGCGTTTCGTAGGTTCAGTTAAGCTTTCTGTTACTAAGGGTGACATCACGGATCAAAACGTCGATGTGATAGTGAATGCAGCTAATAGCAGACTCAGTCATGGTGCCGGAGTAGCAGGGGCAATCATCGATAAAGGGGGTAATGGTATTCAGAAAGAGTCGGATAACTACATCTCTCGCTATGGACCCGTGAACGATGGTGAAGTAGCCGTGACTGGGCCTGGCAAACTACCATGTAGAAAAATCATCCATGCGGTAGGTCCTATGTGGAAAAGGTCAGATGAAGAGAAATGCAAGAGAGCTCTAAAAATGGCTTGTTTAAAAAGTCTCGCGGTAGCCGCAAGCAACAAGAAGTGCAAGTCCATTGCCTTTCCAGCGATCAGCTCAGGACTCTTTGGCATGCCGAAAGAGATAAGCGCAAAGGTCATGTTTGAAGCCGTGCAAGAATATATCACGCGAGGAGATCCATCAAAGGCGATTTTGACCGATATTAGATTTGTGATTATCGATGATCCGACGGTGAAAGTGTTCAAGAAAGAATTCATTGAGTTCTTCCAAATCCAAAAAGATCAGTCTCTGGCTGCTGGCCCAACGGCCTCCAAACCTCCAAGGTCAAAAAGGGGGAAGAAGAACGGAAAAAATGGGGCAAATGATGTGAATGACCCTTTGACATCACATAGCGATTCCTCTTCAAAGTCTTTTAGCGATGCAGTGACAGGTAACAGACACGGGAACGCACCTAACAGAAAGGGTCCTCGAGAAGGACCGTCTCAAGGTAATACCATGTTTGATCTGGTGAAATCTTTTATCTTAATGAAACCATTGTTAGGCCTTTTTTATAGCTTATTGACTGTATAAGCGTAGTAGAATGTCGATTTCAGTGTTACAACCGTATCAACAGATTGATTTATGCTAGTGTTGCCCAAGATATTGCTGTTCGATCCAGAAATACCTAAAAGAGGTATTAGCGAATTTAACTTTTCAATTTCTTTAATTCGCTCTTCAAGATAAGAGAAGCTTTTTGAGTTCGTGGGCTGATGTCCAAATGAGCCTTCTCAAGATTCGAATTGCACGAAAGCTCCTCTACCAGTTGAGATTTTATACCTTGTAATGATTTATTTGAGTTATTTATGTCATTGATGTTCATCTACCAGCCTTTGTGCCGTGAAACAGGGTAATTTAGTATTATCAACTGAGTTGATAACAGAAATTGGCCACCGTAAAGAGTTTAAAAGTTGAAGTTTCCAGCATTTGCTCTTCGTCAGAGCGATAGACGAAGGGCTAACACTCGAAACGTCAGCTTTGAAACTCTTTACGTAGCCAATTTACGTTATCAACTCATTTGATAAAACTAAATTACCCTGTTATACTCTCCCAACGACGCAGCACCACAGTTTCTTTAGAAACTTACCCCCTTTATTCATTTGTACTGTAAACACCACCATGCTATAACTGCACACAACGTTCTTTTTTTTCGTTATCTAGATTCTGCTTCTGGAGGTGCAAGTAAAGATGACATCTGCGTAATTTGTAGGGATGCGTTACAAAATCCTAAAAAGTTAAAGTGTGGGCATGTCTTTTGTACCAACTGTGTGGAGACTGCTTTGACTTATGACAACCGATGTCCAGTGTGTAAAGAACCGCAAGGTGTTGTGAAAGGAAATCAACCTGACGGGCAAATGCATGTGTACCATAGTCAAAGGTCTCTTCCAGGCTATCGCGGTAATTATGAAGTAGACACAAAAGTATGGGATTCCCTTCGTGATCTCAGGACGATTTTGGGTCCCCTCTATATAAATTTTTGCTTTTCCGTAGATGTTTTGATTGGGTTACGTTCGTTCCTGAAAATGGTTATTTTCGTCTGGGATAATTATATTAATATTAGTTTTGGTATATCACTGAGCTTTGGTGTAAGACACCGATAAATCCGGCAAGGTTCCGTGACGAAGTGGTTTTTAACCAGATTTTTCTGCTCGACACTCGTCCGATTAAAATGCCCCAACAACCCGATGATGTAAAAATTTTTATTACCCACGGTAATAATGAAGGGTTTAATTGCGCTTGAAATAAAGGGAAGGATTTTTGAGAGCTGGTATCAGTCAAGAGATGTGGATCACTCCATGTGGTTTGGTAAAAGACTTTGAGAAAAAGGACAAACGAGAAATTAAAAAGCGGAAAAAACGTTCGGAGTTTCGTTGGTAGTGCAAATCATTCTAGATTTTAAAGTATACGGATACAAATATCTTACTTTGGATTCTATCAGTGAAAACGAAACGGATTTAGGGCGAATCGTTTTACCTGCGTGCTAAAGGCAAAAGAATCCGGTACCTATTCTGGTGATTGGATTTTTGCTCTATTTTGACCATCTTGGATGGCGCAATTCTCTTTGCAGGTTGTGGAACAATTACCATAACCTACAGTTTTCCTTATGGGACTCAAGGCCAGGAGCATCCACACCCTGGCGAAATGTACAGTGGTACCAGTCGTACCGCATATCTTCCTGATAACCGAGAAGGGAAAGAGGTATTGGCTCTTCTAAAGAGAGCCTTTGATGCCCGATTGGTGTTCACGGTGGGTACATCAGTAACTTCTGGGTGGCGAAACCAGATCACATGGAATGATATTCACCACAAGACTAATATATCTGGAGGGCCTGAGGCGTGAGTGATTTGTTAATATTTTATGTACCCAAAAGAGAATACATTGGACTCTGACGTTGCGTAGGAGCTTGAAAGTTTGGATGCCTCCATGTTCTTCAGTTTTAATGCCTTCGGCGCACACGTCGTCTTTGCTGGTATTTTATAATAATACATATTTCTCAATTCGCTTCTGAAATATTTTCAATTATCACCACAGGTATGGTTATCCGGACCCAGATTATCTCCGACGTGTTAAAGAAGACTTGGCAGCCAAGGGAATTCGCTGATCCTGAGTGAGTGACTCTCTAATGTTGAAGATACGTTTTGGCGCAACATAAAGACTGTGATATTATCACCTACTTGAGAAGAAAGGACTCCTCTCATGTGGCTTTGATATCTATACATTAGGTAGTTAGGTTACAAAAAAAAACGAGAATAATAAAAAACAAAAAACATTAAAACAGTAACATCCCTAATACACGAGTATATACCGGTAGGTGGTATAACTGAAAGCAGCTACACATGGAGGGGCGGAGTATCAGATTGGCTGAAAATGTGGCCACTTTGAGAGTTAAGTAAGAGGCTACATGAAACAGACAATGCTCTTTACGGCTGTTTAAAACACTGTTTAGTGATATATAACATTAAATTTATCGGCTTATTTCTTTCTTAGTTAATTTTCCCGTAAGTTGTCGAGAGGGGTATCTTTTGTTTTTTAGTTATTGTTGATTTTTTCTCTTCATTGAGCTCTAAATGAAAATGCATAAGGAATCACGCCTTATATCCCAACTTTAGTAACAATCCAAACCAGGTGAGGGCAGTGAGCTTAATGTTGGTCATTCTGGTTCTTGTTTCGACCCCATAATTTGACCGATAGTGTATACTTTCTGTTAAATGAAGTCTTTGGGGGATGGAAACAATTATAGATGACCAGCTCCAGCGAATAAGTGAGATTGAAGAAGACTTTTTCTGTATCGGTTTTCACATTCACGGAATTAGAAATTCAGAAATAAATTTCTGTTTACTTTTATTTTTTTTTAATCATAACAGCTAGTTTTTTCAAAGATACCGTTTTTTAATGGTTTGGGTTCCTAATTTTACTTAAAGTTTTCACTTCGTTATTTCCCATTTCTTGCACAAAATCTCAGGCACCTAGAGAACTGAAGAATAATTTTTATATTAGTAAATAATACTGCCGGAGTTGTTAAATTTAAATGGACCTGAATATTCAAAGGGTGGACAGCGATCTCAAGAGAATGTCTCTCAATCCAGTGAATGGATTCCTCTGTTTTTATCGGTCACGTACTTATCCGTGGCATCGCCTATAAAACCTTTAACAACAGAGATTGTGCCGCTGTATTTTTGACATGAAAGCATAACTTGAATAGTCGACTTTACGGGATTAAAATAAATATGTACTGAGTACTTTAATATGCATTTTGAAATTCATTTGAAGATTAAAAAAAAACCCCTTAGTTTACAGATCAGAGCAGTTGAAAACCAAACTATGAAATCTGAACCGATGACGTGTATTCGGTCAGCCTTCTCGCCCGAAGCATGAAGACTTTTGCCATGATCTTTTTTTTTTCCAAAGTGTGCCAGTGTATCATTTCTTATTCAAAACATCGCAAGTGCTGAATATATTCATGTACCCTCGAGATTTTTTAAATTTGCTGAAAACTGTCCTCCTCCCCATCTTCTCTTAGTTGCTGCACTCCCCGAGTGTGAGATCTCTTTAAAGACATCCCTCGTCATAGCGCCGGGTAGTTTTCCTTTAACAGAGAAATTTTTTTTCAATTCGGTTCGAAATTTCCCTGTGACAATAAGGGGGATGGACGGAGAAGGATATGAGCTTATAAAATGTGTGTAACACTTTCCTTTAGTAAGCTGTAATGAGTTCTGTCACAGGGGAGTTTTAATATCGGACTGGTGGGGTCTCCCTCCCTCCCCCCCCCCACCCCTCGTCCAATTGAGCTTGATATTTAAAGTGGACCACTCCATTGATGATTTACAGGCGGCTGATGAAATTATTACAATTTGCATGCGCCTTTATCCCAGGTGGTTTAGAACCGTCCTGACCTACTCAGAAGTACCTTAGAACCTCGATTTAAGGAACCTCTCTATAACACAGTCCTCAGTATAACGAACCGTACTCTTCAGCCCGGCCAAAGTTACAGTAAAATGTATAGGACAGAACCTCGATATAACGAGCTTCGATATAACGAAATCCTCGCTAGAACGAGCCCAAACCTATAATATACCCCGATAAAACGAACAAATGTCAACACGTGACAAAAGACAAATAGGGAAAAAGACTAACAAGAATCAAAATCCTTTAATTTTGTAACAATAGAACAACTTCACAGTTAACAGCTTTATCCTCTTTATCTCTTATTAGTTCTATTAACTTATTTATTTTTGAAGTATGAGGAAATTGTCTTAGCACTACGGGTAGCAGGGTTACCAAGCTGGTTTTCAACGGTCGTGTACGCGGGCTGTTAGCTAGAAACCTCTAAAATGGACATTTTTAAACTACGGCTTAGCGTCGGTTGCACGGGGAAGATTCAGTTTGTAGTGAATTGAAATAAAACTAAAATATATGTGCTTGGATTCTGCGTTGGATTTGTGGCCGCCTGGTCATTTTGCGCTGGGATTTTTCGCTCGGATCGGGCGTTCGGAAATGGAGTGTTCAGCCTTGGGTCTTCTTATGTACGTAGAAAACCACGAAACGGACAACTCGCTAAAATGGGTTCTTTTCATCAGAGTAGTCGGTCAAATAACAATCGATACGCTGTGGAAGTAAAGTGAGGTATTTTTTATTGAGAAGTTAACGTATTTTTATATTCCTTAAAGTGGTCGTAAATATTCCATTACAAACTCTCATAATTCCGCCATGACCGTTATTGCGCAAGATGATCATCTTACAGCTGCAGCTTGGGCCGCCTGTGAATAGCCCGAACTTTTTTCAACCTGGATGGTCTGGATGCTTTGCTTCTGGCGGGCTAAGAAAGAACATTTGAGGAATTACAGGATTAAGCTTTAAGTGCCGTTTATTATGATTTCTAAATATATATGTCGGCCCTTTTTTCTCTTTTTGTTTTCTTCAGGCCTTTAAATATCCCGTGACAACTGTTTAGCGTTCAGCCTTGCACTCTTTTAAATTATAGCCCGAACTCTTTCCAACCTGGACGCGCCGTTTATGGAGGGCCAAGATAGATAATTAAAGGTATTAAACTGCAAGGAAAAAGCTTGAACATGATGATGTATATTATGGGTCGTAAACATACATATATGATATAGGCCTTTAGAGGAGCCCAAATAGGTGACCTTTGCAAAAAAGACAAAGTACATTATTTCAAAGGGTCACTATGCACATTGAAAACGCAACAAAGTGAAAAAGAAATTTACCCTTTCAAAAAGATAAATGGGTCATTTGCTGGCACGCAAAATTTCAAAGCGCGATTGAAGCGTGTTGTAGCGTACGAAATGCAGAAGTTGCACAATTTTTCATCGTTTTACGAGGGGGTCATTTAAGGGGGCCATTTAGACGTATTTGGAACTTTTCGATTTTACGGAGAAAGCAAAGCGCGCTAGAACTTTTTGATATAATATTTGAAAAAGGTTCATCAAAAGGTCCTTTAGGAAAAAATAAAGTGAATAACGAAATTTTGCAACTTTCAAGGGATTCTATATATTTACAGTCAGTGGCTCCTAAAAGCATTATCACGACAAGAGAAGCTGCTCTCCATTGCTCATTCTATATTCTACTATGGTTGTCATTTACACATGCTTTGTTTAAGGTGTTCCCTTGTCGTATTTTGTTTGTTACATTTTGTTATGTTTCTTACTTTGTTCGTAGTTTATTCTTTCCCAACCGTTTGTTTTGAAATATTGGAGGTCCTGGGGAGAATTGTTATCACACGACCGCAAGTAAACTTCCGCTTTGTACCAATTTACGTTTGGGTTGTAAGGGCTTTCACGGTGAAGGTGTCTACGCTTTCTATTTTGCCTCTACAGAAGTTATGGCCCGAGCTAAAAGTTTTTTGGATGACGTGAAAAAGGAAATAGAATGCCCAGTTTGCCAAACAAGTAACCGAAAGTTCTCAAATGCCTGCATACCTTTTGTAAATTATGTTTGGACGGATGGCTTTGACAACATCGCACAGGAGCCTTAAGTTGCCCGACTTGCCGCACAGTAACTGAGTACCCGAACAGTGACATCGACAGTCTCCCGTCGAACCTGTTTTACAAACAAATGGTGGAAATTGTGGAGGCATACACAGGCCAAGAAGAATCATCGTTTTGCGGGAAATGCGACGAACAAAACTCGCTGAGGTTTTACTGCTCCAATTGCAACTGTTTACTGTGCGAAGAATGCGCTATAGTACACAAGAAGTGGAAGGATTTCAGAAATCTGAAATTTTTTATGCGATTCAAAAGGAAAGAACGGTATTCATATAATTATTGACTTAATGAGTCTGAAATATTTGATCAAAGGTTAATTCTTACAGCCTCTAATGGCTACAAAGGTTGAAGAAATTAAGTATTGCCGGGGTTATTTTTTCTCTGAATCACTAAAGTTCCCCCAGATCTCTTCTAGAATTTACTAACCTACTTTTTGATCAATATTACGGTTTATATTAAAGGTTAAAGCAGTGCAATCAGAAAATTCACACTAATTGTTTGTTCGTTCATCGTAATTACGGTCACCAGAAAGTTAAAACAACAGGAGAAACCAGTTACACCTGTAAAGTCAAAACAATTATGAAGGATTGTTACAGCAACAATGGATCAACCAAAACTTGAAGGACGATTCATTTGCAATACCACCGTGACTTTGAGAGTGTTTAACCAATACCTATCCTCATTTTTTTCAGTTCCACAGAGCTGAGATGACGTCTATAAAAACGGAAATGAAAGCTGAGCCAAAGATATCTAAAATGACAAATAAAGGGTATACTATTGACGTGGTTGATCCGCTCGCTTCTCGAGGTAAGACTTAAAATTTTAGTTCTTTTAGAAGTTCTGCATTAAGTTGCTTCAGTGTACTTATATTTCTACGCTAAAAAAGAGTTTTTTTAGCAAGCTGACAAGATTTTGATGTGACTCAGCTAAATGAATTGCCTACAATGAATACCAACTTATCACTGGAATAGATTAATAGACCAGATATTAGCCGATGACTGACCTCCCGAAGGGCTGCTATCATGTTTGACCTTATGATAGTTAATGAATGGCTTCCCTCCATGAATTTAATTTTTTACAGCATAAACCTAAAGGAGAACTTATTCCAGTTCACTGGAGAAAGTTATCCACAAACCTATGGAATTATTATAGAAGATACTTAAGGGCATCTATAGGCAATTCGCCTCGAGGTTTTATGAAAGAGGGACCCTCAAGGGTCTTATGGACTGATTAAGAAGATATAGCAATTTACAATAACAGCTTAAAGAAAACGAGGTTACCCAACTAGCAATATGGTGAAACACCTCTGCAGATGCAAAAATTTTAAGAGAACTGCATCACTATATAGAGCTAAACTACACAGAGCTCGAGAAAATGACCCCTCACTACCCATTATTAAGACGCAGGCCCAGAAAACATGGCGAATAGGAAATGGAACCTTATGTTGAACTAACAACGCCTCAAAGAAATCACTGAAGAAGCCTCCCCCTAATCATATCGATCAAAAACGAAATTCTCTCAATGGCAAAAGGTTATAATTTAGGGTTAAAGGGTGTGGTCAATCAAGAATTCTTAACACACCTGGATCTGATTGATCTGACAGCACAGAAGGTAGGGGCCTGGTGCAGAGATGGAACAGATGAGGATGACGAGAACTTTGAAAGTGATGATCAGTTGGAACACATGTTAGGTAAATACAACATTTATTTATGTCATACTTCTACAAATATGGGATTATTAGGTTTACATTTGAAGTGTTCGCGGTTATTTGAATTTATAATCTTGATTCGATGATGTTCATTGCGGGCACGCCCACCCAAGAACAGGACATTGTTAAACCAAACTGTGCACAAAATACCATATGGTGTTTCATCAAAAGGTTGCTTCTCGTGAAGCAGGTTCTGAATCTGCGTTTCTTTCAATTTCGTTGGTTTGTTGGTATTTTGTCCTTACGGTCGAAACTTCGTAAAACTTGCATGTACGAAAGAGAGTCAGGCACATATTCGCCAACGTTTTGTTTCCGAAATACTTCCGCTGGTTCCACTTACAGATTTCTTCCATTTGTAAAGCACATTTAGGTTACCTTGCATCTTTTTTCGTTGCGTTTTTTATTTCGGTTTTCTACAATGAAATTTTTGACGACTTCGACTTTCAGGGCCTGTTTATATGAAGGTGGGAGACCTCAGGTAGGTGAGGTAACCCGCGCCTGGGTGGGATGCCCGGTCTGTTGGGGAGGGTAGCCCTGTCAGTCGGGGTGACAATTTAGCAGCCGTAACTGAGCCTGGCAAACTACCATGTAAAAAAATCATCCATACTGTAGTTCCTATGTGGAAGAGATCAGATTAAGAGAAATGCAAGAGCGCTCTAAAAATGGCTTGTTTGAAAAGTCTCGCGGCAGCCGCAAGCAACAAGAAGTGCAAGTCCATTGCCTTTCCAGCGATCAGGTCAGTACTCTTTGGCATGCCGAAAGAGATCAGCGCAAAAGTTATGTTTGAAACCGTGAAAGAATATATCACGCGAGGAGATCCATCAAAGGCGATTTTGACCAATATTAGATTTGTGATTATCGATGATCCGACGGTGAAAGTGTTCAAGAAAGAATTCATTGAGTTCTTCCAAATCCAAAAAGATCAGTCTCTGACGGCTGACCCAACGGCTTCCAAACCTCCAAGGTCAAAACGGAGGAAGAAGAAAGGAAAAAATGGGGCAAATGATGTGAATTACCCTTTGACTTCACAGGGCGATTCCTACTCAAAGTCTTTCAGCAATGCAATAACACGTAACAGACGCGGGGACGCACTTAACGGAAAGAGTCCTCCGGTAGGACCATCTGAAGGTGATACCATGTTTCGTGAGGTGAAAAATTTTACTAAATGAAACCAATGTTAGGCCTTTTTATAGCTTATTGACTATATAAGCTTGGTAGAAAGTCGATTTCAGTGTTACAACCGTATCAACAGCTTGATTTATGCTAATGTTGCCCAAGATATTGCCGTTCGATCTAGAAATGCCTAAAAGAGGAATTAAACTTTTCAAATTTTTTAATTCGCTCTCCAAGATAAGAGAAGCTTTTTGACAAACTTATCTTTCGCTTTGAAGGTCACGACACGATAGTCATTGAATACAGCTTTCAGTCAGGAATTCAAGGAAAGGAACATCCTCACCCCGGGCAGCGGTTTGGAGGCACGACTCGCCAGGCATATCTTCCCGACACGCGTGAAGGAAGAGAGGTGTTGCAGCTTCTGAGGAGAGCCTTTGATGCTCGCTTGATGTTTACCATTGGTACGTCAAATACTACAGGCCTTCCAAATCAAATAACTTGGAATGATATTCATCGCAAGACTAGCTTGAGTGGAGGAACATTTGCGTAAGTAGAAGGAAAGCATAATTACTAATCTATTGATACTTGAATTTACATAAAAGAAAGTTGATTGTTTTGCCCGTTCATTTTGAAAAATTTCCTGTCTACACTCTTTCATCTTCATAAAGGTTTTTGATGTCTTAATTATTGTAGTAGCTGCGGTGAGTTTTTCAGACATTTACACGAACACTTCCCAAAGATGCTCCTTTATTACCACCTATCCACTGAGTTTCCATGAATGAATCGGAAAGTGGTAAATTTTCTGGAATGGTAACTACACTTTTGAGGTTTTCAGGCGATGAGTCGCTAGTAATTTGAGGACGGATTTGATCGAGTTTTTGGGCCTTAATTTGATGCAAATGGTTAAAAAGTTTAGAATTGACATCCTGAATTTTGGCATGAATAGATTGTACCAAAACAGCTGGAAAGATTTTGGTAAGTTCAGGGCGGCAATGTAAAATTTGTTTGTTGATCAAAAGAAGATGCACGAAAATTGGTGCGAAAACCTTTAGGAATAACTTTGGAATGAAGGTAACGCCCGATGAAATGGATGTGGCTACAAAACCTAGTTTTGGCGAAAATGAGAATGTCTAAACGGAATGCTGGATCTTTACTAATGGGAGGGAAAGGAAAAATGTAACGTACGATTTTCTGGGGTAGCTCCTTGGTAAGTTTCTTTAGGCTTGGCATGATCCGCTGCTGTGAGATCTGTGGATTGAAAAATTCTAAGGCAAGAGTTAGTGGTCGCAGCAATTAAAGAACAAATGAATAAAGGGGTAAGTTTCTTCAGTAACTGTGGCGCTGCGTCGGTGGGAGAGTATAGCAAGTAATTTAACAACTGAGTTGAAAACGTAAATTAGCTACCGTAAAGAGTCAAAAGGCTGACGTTTCGAGCGTTAGCCCTTCGTCAGAGCGATTGGATGAATTGTGGGTTGTGTGTGGGTTTATATGAAAATGGAGCTACGCTATTGGTGGGAGTATGGTGACGAGAGAACAAGAATAAATTAGTTGAATGAAAAGCGCTCGTTGATTCCGTGGGGATTAAGAGTACCGATTTCGCAAATGAATTTTTTTTCTGGTGTTTTGCGGCTTTCCGAACTGCCTAGATGTAGGGAAAGGCCGCAAACTGCGATATGCTTTTTAGAATGATTAGGGAGATTGAAGTGTCTAGTGACTGGTTTGGATGCGTCCTTGTCATTTCCTTCCACGTCGTGAAGATGTTCTCGGAATCGGTCACCTAGTCGTTTCTGTTTCACCAATGCATAACTTTTTGCAATAAATAGAAGTTATGCAGCAAATGACATTGGAGAAGGTGCAGGTAAAGTGATCATTGATCTTAATGGGTCTCTTGGGTCTGGACATTTTCTCTACGTTGTGAATGAAAGGACAAGTTTTGCATCATGAGCGAGCGCATTTGAAAGTTCCATCTTGTTGAGTCAAAGTTGAATCTCCCAAATAATTCTAAACGGCATATGACGGTTGCTAGCCTTTCCCTACGGTGGTCAATTTACGTTTTAAACTCAGTTGTTAAAACTAATTTACTTACTGTAAAAATAAGCCTTTAAGTGATAGTTACAAATGACGCCTCTCTTGATTTGATTATTTTTGTTGGATATAATGTTACAGAGTTGACCAACCCATGGCATAGTTTATGCAATAAATTGCGACGCATCTCCCCCTTTTTAAATTTTCTTTAAAATATTTTTAAACTTATTTGAAGGTTTGGATATCCAGACCCAGATTACCTGAGGAGAGTCAAAGAGGAGTTGGCTGCCAAAGGAATCCGCTGACTAAAGCATCGGATCTGATTGCTTATTATTGAACTGTGTTTAACGGAGTTGATATTAAACTCGAGACTTTAGGGAATAAATACACAAGTACCAAACAAATGAACTTTTATTGCCGTATTCAGTGTAGTTAGTAAAGCATCAACAGTTGAGCGGTTTGCAGACTTAGACCAACTGGTCAACAAAAACAAAATTTTACTAGGAGTTAGTTGGAGTAAAAAAAGGTTTGATGTTTATGTAGATGGTAATGTAATAAGAATTTCTTATGAGTGTCTTTTGTAATAGTCATTTTTATCAATCAGTCGATCTAAAATTGTATACTCGGTGGTTTTATTCATTCATTACCTTTCTTTGTTACGTATATGATTATGTTAAGAAATCTTAAACAAACAAACATTATCTCTAAAACATGGGTACAGTATTACCAAGCTGTGTTGAACTGAATAAGATTGTCTTAGAAATTCCGCTTAACATTTTCGCGAAGCCACCGGATATCGATTGATTGTAGAGTATGTCGGATTCAGTCTGTCACTGTCTGTGCCATTTGATGCGGTGTATGCTTTCAGTGTAGCCATGGTCCTGAAAGGAAATATTCCTTAAGAATTTTGTAAGCCCACTTCCTTGTTAAGAGTGTCAAATCACATTAAAGATGTCCCTTGTTACTTCTTTCACAACAGTTACTAGTTCCATACAGTTCTCGATGCAAACATCGCGAATACTAATAAGTAACCAGAGAAAGTTTTATTTGATGCAAACGCGAAATTGATCTTGTGACAAGGAGAGGGTTGAGAGGTACACCTGATTTGTGTTAGAAGCTTTAGGAACTGTGTAAATGAACAAGGAATGTCACTCAGGATGAAAGTCGAACAGTAGATACATGTATGTACCTAAAAATAACTGCAAGAAGACAGGGAGGGACATAGAGATTGAAAAAAAAAATGCATATTACTAGTTTGGTGTAGTTAATTTACCGATTGACAAATGAAAAAGAAAGTCCTCTGTGGAGTCAATAAGTTCCTGTACTCAGTTGACTTATTTGTGTGTAGTTTAGCTGATAAGTCATACCCACGCTGCCCAGTCAGTTAATGTCAAGTGTTCTAGCTCGGCAAGACGTTTGGTAAATCTATACAATAATACATTGGAATATATTTCCTCACAATCACTTTCCATTTCCTTAATATCATTCAAACATTTCAAAAGTTTAACTCGGCCTATTGTTGTTGGCGTCCTTCTGTCTCGGGAGACAATGGAGTTGCGCCCATGGTCAGTCAGGGCGCAAGCCTGGGCGGAGTGTGTGGAGATCCTGGGTTGCCCAGTCGACAGGACCCCCCTCTCGGCCTCGCCGGTGTAGTCCAAAGGAATGCAGAGCAGTACGTTTGGCACCAGGTTGGCTGCAGGAGCTGCCGGAGTCAGTGAGCACTGCACGCTGGTCCGCCTTCGGGGCTCCACTCCTGATTTGAAGGGTTTACTCCCCTACACATGGCCGTTGGATCTTCAGATCTCCTCCGCCCTCTAGCCGTTGGCTGCCTGGAGCAGCTCCTCCGCCTAGTAGTGATGCAGTGTAAACATCACCCCCTCACGTGGTTTAGCCCGCCAGCTGAGGCGGTGTGCCGGGGTGTGGCGCTTGGAGCCAGCACGTGAGAGATTTAGGAGATGGATGAGGACCAGTGTGCCCGTCCACCCTACCAAGTAGGATGCAGCTGCCAGACGACAAAGGTACTACCTCTATCCAGAGCCCCCTACACCCCAACTCGGCCTATATGAGGTGAGGTATTGACAAATACCACTTGATGAGATGACTTCCTCATTGGTAATTCCAATACAATGTAAACAGCTTCTAGTGAGCTAATCTTTACATTGTTTAGAAATTTATCACCTATACTTCTAGCTTTTTACTTAATAATAGTATTACATTTTCAGGCTTCATCACAAGCAGCTTGCAAAATCTCACTAATGCCTTTTTGAGCTTTTGAGATGTAAGAGACAATACACATAGCACGTCAAGGTAAAATTGAATATCCATCTGGCTCTCTTTGCACGAAGGGAGGAATTGTAGTAATGGGTCCTTAATAAATTCATTTGACTTTCTCTCCAAAATTGTGGTATGTAAGGTTCGTATTTCCTCTCGTATCCATGTAGGGGTCATGAGAATAACGGAAATGATCACCAACTAGAGAAGATCCTGATTATCAAACAATTCTCCTTGTCAGTGACTTACTAAGAATCCTATTTTTTTTAACGTTTTCTTGTTTTCTACGTTTTTTCGTTTATATCACTTCTTAACAGGAACTCTGAATGGCTCCCTGTCTTTAAGATAAGAGCAACTACAAAATACAGGTGAATAAAGGGGTAAGTTTCTAAAGAAACTGTGGTGCTGCGTCGGTGGGAGAGTATAGCAGGTAATTTAGTGTTAACAACTGGGTTGAAAACGTAAACTAGCCACCGATTCATTCGCTCTGACGAAGGGCTTACGCTCGAAACGTCAGCTTTTTTACCCTTTACGGTGGCTAATTAACGTTTTCAACCCAGTTGTTAACACTAAATTACCTGCTACAAAATACAGGGAAAGTTTTGAAGGAGCATGTATCTTGTGGTTCGTTTGGTTCGACAATGGATAAATGGCACTGTCGCGCATTCCATTATTTTCTACTAACTTTCGGAAACTGGCCTAATCGCAATAGCGACTACGTGCATATGCATTAGTCACTAAAAGATATACTTCTGGCAGCTTGCCCAAAGACATCTAACCCATCAAAGCGGAAAAGGGTGATGTGAATGATCCGTTGACAAGAGATATCAACTCCTACTCGAGGGAGTTTGAAAAGGTCTCACCGGAGCCCGTGGAAGACTGAGGCAATATGCGACATTTCCAGAAAATCATGATTTTATATGACTTACACTCCATACAATCTCTCAAAATTTTCTAAAGGTTTCCCTTACAATCAAGTTAATATAACCATTGGTTAAAGAGCAAAAGGGCTTTTTCCCTTTCACAAAATTACGTCCATAAGTAGACGAAGGGCTGTTTCTCATACTGGCATTATGTAGAAGAGGCGAGTTTTTGGGCCGTTTTGATATGTCTTCTAGACGTAAAGCAAAAACAAAGATACAGTGGGCTTATATAATTTCTCTTCTACAAAAGCCATATGGAAAAACATGCGCCCTTCGATGATTATTTTCGAATTTACCGAATGTAAATTTACCAACAAGACCCGAATGTTTCGCGACATTCTGGGAGATCAGAGTGTAAAAAGGCTGGATGTTTCCATCACTTAGTTAAAAAAAAAAACTATCGAGGGGACTGTACAATGATTAGCACAAAGAGTTCTTAAATTAATCGTCCAAGCCCAAGGTAAATTTATTTCTAATGCTCAATTATTTGACGAGTTATTTGACAAGTTAATTGACAAGTTATTTGACGAGTTGTGTGACGAAATACGTGACGAGTTTTTTTAAGCAAAGAGCCTGCGTGTTATTGTAGTGGTGGACGGGGCAAAAATGGCGGCACGTTTGGACTTGAACTTTCGTGATGAAGTCATTGAGTAGTACTTCAACCTTGGATACAACAACGCAGATTTACCTCATGCCCTCTCTTACTGCATGACCAGGAACTCAGTTTGCGACAGCTGAAAAAAATAATAGCCAGTAGAGGTCTTAAAGTTTGCCCAACAGCATTTCAGCATTGATATAGATAGCAGTTTAGCTGGTACAATAAAAACAGGACATTTGTGACAGATAGGCTACCATTGTTATCAATTGCAGTAATTGATAAAACATACATGTACATACATGTATACATGTATGCAATATTCCAAACCAAACAGAAAATGGATTTCCACCTAGAAAAAAATTGCACTTTTGAGGTAACAAGAAACATCTACTGAATGTACTCGCCTACAGTTTATGTATCCACTAGCACTTTTTCTCACACCTGAATGTGCACTATTTTCATACAAAATGAAAAACCATCCTCTATTCAATTTGTTGTACATTTTTAAGTATACAAAAGTTGTCAGGTGGTTAACCAGAAATGCTTGTCTGCTGATAGGACAGTACAAGCAAGCCATCAATAATGTGATTGAATAAATTAATGTGTTTGTAGCAGAAAAAAAGTGTTGATACAAGGTGTTCTCTGAGTGGTCAGTCTGGCCATCCAACTCCTGATTTACTACCTCAACCTATGAAAGATACAAAAAGATAAAATACCAGTAATACCACTTTTATGTAGACAGATATTCAATAAAAGTGCTTGTACAAATAATAGTATACTGGGGTTCAGTTTCCACAATTTACAAAGTAGTTTTACTCCAAAGGACTATTAATGGAATTATTCATAACCCCCAATATTATAAGAGTAACCATACACATAGACCTTCTTTTGAAATTATTGTCAGACAGTATGCCCTCTGTAGACAAAACATTGTCTGTAGAATGAAGCATCAGGTCATGTAAGTGACTATCAAATAAGTGATACATTATCCAAAATAGGGTTCTTACAAAAAATTCTCTTGACAATCATTGTGATTCCAGCAAGACTGGAAGGTTCAGCTGTCGGTACTGCATCCTAGGACCCTACAACCAAATAAAAATATCAGCAAACAGGATGGTGACCAGTGAAAAAAACAAAACAAAAAAGAACAAAACAAAACAAAACAAAAACAAAAAAACAACTACAACAAAACAGGTTGTATGAGAAAAAATACTGAAGTCTATGACTCTTCATAAAGTCTTCTCACTGCTGCGATAAGTGCACATGACATACCCTAATTTCAAAGAGTAATACTTACAGAAAACCTCTATCCAGAACTGCAGGCCTCTCTACCAAAAGAATAGTTTATTTAAGTTTGATATGTAACTTGCTTTATTTGCAAAATCATTAACATTGAAGGCATCAGTACAAACACCTTAACATAACTGCCAAAATTTGTTTTGGTCAGATATATATAATTATATATTTTTTTAATTAATGATACCATCCCATTCATTGATCTGAGTGGCCTTGTTTAAATGTATGAAACATGTTTCTCTATTATTTTGTACATGTGATGCTAAAGTTACAGAGATGAAATTTCCAATGATTATTGTTAGAACCACTGCTTTGCCAAGCAACTGGGCTAAAACAGATTGAATGGCTAGCAAGACAGAAAACAATACTGAATACACCAAATAATAGTAAAGCTCATCATAGGGACAGAGTCCTCGAAAGCCTTTACATTGCATAAGTTTACTACTATGAAATGATCTTGTTAAAACTCAACCCATAATGGGTTAAAACCCTGAAAGTACTAAGAGTGCCTATTGATGTTTGAAATATACGTACTAATCAAAAGCTGTCAAATGGTGTGTCATGCACAGGTATTCATGGTAAGCATTCACAGATTTGGAATAAAATGCTTTTTGCCTTTAAGGATAAAGGGTTAAAAAATGTAACATGGAAATTTGTTCAACAAATAGATGTAAAAACTTTGCTGTTTATTTATACTTACATTATCAAGTCATCAGACAGTAGTTGTTCTGAGGGAGAGCTTTCCACTGGTGGCAGCAAATCAAGTAGTGGAGGCATGTCTTCATTGATTTCCTGTGCAGGACAAAAGCCCTTAAAATCAATATCATCATCATCCAAGCCTGGAGTAGATTCACTTGCTGACACTTTCAAAGTGGATTTCTCAAATGTTGTGTCTTCTTCAGGGTAATGCTTTCTGGTGGTTGTGAGATCTAACATTGGCTAAAGTAGACTGTCATCACCACCTCCCTCAGATTCACACGGCTTCACTTTTAATGCTAAATACAGCCTTGCTCTGGGGAGTATAGTAGAATTCAGATACCTTTGTAAACTAGAGGTTAAAACTGAACCACCAACAACCACATTGGAAACAGTGTCCTCTTTGTAGCTGGCCAATAAAATTCCATTGTGTCTATAATGCCAAATGAGCTTAAAGCACCAAGGAAGAACAATTCTTTTCCAGTTCCAATGATACTGTCAGCTGTTGCATCAATTGACAGAACAATGTCTCTGGTACCACCACCCTTATTTTGTCTGACAGCCACATACCTCTTCTGTTTGTCACTGTAATCTGACAAACTAGCCACCCTAGTTGAACTCTTTTTGTACCACTAAATTCTGGAGCTTTTCCTTTATTTCTCTTGTGTTTACAACAAACTACTGAAGGTTTTCAAATCTTCTCTTCAATTTGTTTTTCTCCAAAATCTTTTCAAGGAGATCCTTCTTTTCATTCAGCCTCTCCTTGTTTTCTGACTCCTGAACTTTTTCCATACAAAATCTTTGTAGACATGTAAGGTCACTCCTTTTTCTGAGTCCCAATGCATGTAAATCTTCATCAGTCACATGGGCTATTGCTATCACAGACATCTGTTAAAACAATTGATAAAACCTATACACTTAACTTTGAAAAATAATTCATAAATCGTTTTTGACCTGTATTTAGCAAGAATGAGTATTGTAAACCATGTGGCCTAGTCCGCCACATTTTATTTTTCTGTCTAACGCAAAGTATCCTGGAACCTACTTACATAGGGGGCCAACACACAACAGTTTTTAAAGAAACAAACAGCACATTAAATTCGGCCAGTACAAATTGCTGAGTGCAGACAAGGTGCAAAATGCTGACTAGGCACAAAATGCAGAGTGAGAAGAAAGACTGTTGTTCTCATCTAATAAGTGATAACATGCCCTTACATGTCATTATACAACTTACCAAGTGTTTTCTATGATCATCTTACAGATCGGGGATTATTCTTCACCAAATTTTTTCTTTTAATTGAATTTCGAGCCTTCATAGTCTTCACACCATGTACACGAAATTTTTGTATGATATAACCATAAGTATATTTACGATGGAAATATTATATAAGAACAAGTGAATGAGGATCTCGTAGCAAATTAGAGTTAGAGAATGTCAATGTTTCCTACACGTGCAATGTGTCTTTAATACAAATGAAGAATAATCAGCGAATTCTTAAGGGAAAAAAGCGAAGAGTCATTTTTGTGACTGGTCATTTGTTTTCTTTTCTTGTCGTTATTTGATCACTAGTTAACTACACAGTCATTACACAATATGTTACAATCAGTGTGTGTTCACCCTTGAACATTGAAAATAAATCAAGACGAAGGAACAGTTTGGCTTTAAATATTCTTGAGAAGTTTGAGAGAACCTTTCGGTGGAAATTCTTTGAAAATTTCTGACTGCCAGGCATTTAGTCTATTTGAGACCGTACCCGGCTGTCGGACAGTTAGTCACAGCGTAAAAGATTTGAGGAATAACACCGCTACTAACCCGTACATCCTCAACTCTTGAAGCGAAGTACTTTGATAAATGCAATATGTTCGTTATGAATTCTCAAACCTGCAACCGATTTTAATTAATCCAATATGACTCCTCATTATCAAAGTATGAGACAAAAGAATATCAACAAATCAACAAGATCAGTCTTAATAATAAATTACGCTGCTGGACTGTTCGGTGAGCTCTTAGCAAAGAGCCATATCAATTATACACACTTTTCACAAGTAAATGCGGGGCTAAACTTCAAAATGCGGCAGAGTATTCTGAGGATTGTGACAGTAGTTAACAGGCGACTCTACTACTTAAAGTTCAACGCGACAACCGATAAATCTTCATGTGTTTCTTTCAGTGGAATTCATTGCCAGCAAATGTTAAGTAAACGTACCTCATTCAACAGTTTATCCGCCGGGTCCACGCACGACAGTAGCCATCTTTGGACTTACTTGCGCACGTGTATTACGCCAGTAATCAAAATTAATAACTCGTCAAACAACTTGTCACATAACTTGTCACATAACTTGTCACATTACTCGTCACATAACTTGTCACATTACTCGTCACATAACTCGTCAAATAACTGGTCATGTAACTCGTCACATAACTCGTAACATAACTCGTCACATAACTCGTCAAATAATTATAATTTTCAGGGCCCTTTGCGGGCTCCGTAGATTTCACAATTTGTTTCGTTTAGCTCAATTTGTATCCCGTACCTCGTACCGCACTAAACATTTTGAGAATAATATTCCTGCAGACCGAAGGGTCCTGGGTTCCAATGTGCTTGGAGCTTCCGCTTTTCCGAGAAAGTAGTCATGCTCAGTCCTCCTTGCAGTCATGCTCAGTACAGTGATGTGTGTCTTCCAACTCTTTAGGAACCATGGCCCGAGGAAAGAGCATGTTGGACGAGATCAAAAAGGAACTAGAATGCCCGGTGTGCCAGGAACAATTCAGCGAGAACAATGAACCGAAAATTCTCAAATGTCAACACACGTTTTGCAAATCCTGTCTTAACGGCTGGTTACGACGGCACGGTGGAGGAAGGTTGAGTTGCCCAAACTGTCGAGTGATTACCGAATGTCTCAACGACAATATTGACTGCTTACCGACCAACCTTGGATTTAAGAATTTGGGAGTTATCTTAGAAGCCCACGGTGACTTAAGCAACGGTGACCGTCGAGACATCAGATCACAGGAAGAGAACATATGTGAGCTCCATAGAAAGAAACTTGAACATTACTGCGAACAATGCCAGATTTGCATATGCTCTGATTGTGTTATTGTTGAGCATCGGGATCCGAAAAGTCACCAAATCGTGTCTATAGAACATGGAGCGAAAATTCAGGGCGTAATTATCACAGAAAAACTTAGATCTCTGGAAGCGATCACTTCCCGCTTTAGGCGCGATATTGCTACTTTGTTGGAAAGGAGAGATAAATTTAACACTAACATAGAGCAGGCAGTGAAAGAGCTCCATAAGGCGGCGGAAAGCTGCAGAAATTTGATACGCCAACATGAAGCTAGCGTGACGGAGCAGCTGGTGAGGGAGAGATCGCTTTACGATAATACTATTTCCCAGGAGTTGTCGAAGCTAACTGGCAAACTGGAGATTATGGCTAGCGTTGCGATCCGTGGTAAAACGATTCTTGAAAACCGTAACATAGAGGAAATGATAACCATGAAACAAATACTCGATGAATTGACTTCAGATAAAGTCAGACCGCTGCTCAGATATCCAGACGTAAAATACACCCCAAGTGCACACCCTCGAAACTTACCTACTGGAAAGCTGTTTATAACTCACACAGAACCTTCTATGAGTGTGGTCACTGGTGAAGGCCTGACAAGCGGTATACAATCACAGGAAGCCAATTTTACGGTGATAACAAAGGATTCAACGGGTCAGACAACTTACAGTGAAATTGACAAAGTCATCGTTGAGATTACGTCTGTACGGAAGGGAATAAAAGACATTCCAGTTGTTATGAAAGAATTGAAAGACGGTCGATATTCTGTTTTCTATACACCAAATTCTTTTGGCGAATTTCGGGTTTCAATCAAAGTCCGAGAGGAACCAATTCGAGGGAGTCCCTTCAAACTTCGAATTCAAAAAATTCCGAAGCCTATTGTCTTTGAAGGGAGTTCTAAATTTCAAGGTGAGTCGGAGAAATAATATAATAGTGAGTTTTTGTTTGAATCTTAGGACTCCAGCAGTGACTCTTAGCTTGTTTGGGGCCATATCAAAGACGTCGATGTTCTTACCTTTCGCAAATAGGATTCTGTACAACAATTTTGTATTAGAGTTGCAAGTTCAGCGCTTTTACCACTCTCTAGCAAAGACCTCCCCAAAACTAGGAGAAGAACAGTCTAAGTAGTATTTTTTGCATTTTGTTTGGACTAAAGCTGGAAAGCTAAGTAGTGGCTTTTATTTATCTTAAGACTTAGAGGAACTACCAGGTTACTTGATCCTCCAATCAACAAAGATAGTGGTGGAGATACCTGAAATCGCTCAATTTTTCGATGCAGACCCTTGAACGACGATATATGATGTTGCGAGATCCATGGAGAAAACTGTTAGACGCGTAGTGATACATGGGCTGACATTGTTGAGGAAATACATAAGATCCTACATCATATTATGGAGGACGAACACGAGCGCAAGCGAAAAGTGTAGGGAATGCGTTGAAACTAAATCCTGCATAAATTTCGGATGCTTTATTATATCAAAAGTGTTTATATAGTGTTTTATGTCATTAATGGTTCTGTGAGCATCGAAAAACAAATTGGTTTTTGACCATGAATTCACACTATATCATCAATTGTCTTACGTTTAGGCGTAAAGCTCCACAGAGATTGGATTCCTCAGCCAAGAAATCGACAAGGTAATGAGCCTTCACAAAACAGTTACGATTAGGATTTTCGCCTGACTAAGGGGCTGCCCAAGATGACAGATATTCCTATTAAGCTAACCCAGAAAACATTTTGTTCAAGCCTATTAAATATTGCCCTTGACCAGCTATCAAAGAGGATTGTTTTTCTTACTTCCTAAGGGGATTCAAGCTAAAGACCTCAATGACTGTATTTTCAAATTCTTCTTCACTTAAGCTTCAAAAGCTGCGATAATGTTTTTCATAGAGAAAATACACAGCGTATATTTGGAGTCCCCAGAAAAGAGCTAACCAGAATTAAGCATTTCTTCCTTCCCTCTCTAAAGATAACACTACTACCGAATTTGGATTAAACTCTACCGGTACTATTTGAATTACACTAACACTTACCATAATCATTTTCCTTCCACAAGGGGTCCTGCTTCCTGCTTACTGGATTCCACAACCAAAAGACTCCCAGGGCGTAGAAATGACTGTACACCTTGTTGAGCTGGATCCTGAGAAAGACTCGCAGCAGTACAAGAGAGTTCAGGACCGATTCCAGCAAACCTGTTCCGGCAACCAAATTGTAAAGATAGAACGAGTTCAAAATCCAGCTCTCTATGGCTCGTACATGATCCGAAAACAGGAGATGGATGAGACTAAGGGAAGCAACGAGCAGTGGTTATTTCACGGAACTCCGGGTAATAACTGCAAATTAATAAATCACACAGGTTTCAACAGAAGCTTTCATGGCAGAAATGGTGAGTAACTTATTTTCGATTTTAAAGACAAAAAGGAAAGAAAGAATTGCAACAAAAAGAGCCCAATTATGAGCCCTAATTCGCAAAATAGTATTCGATCCCGCAAATTTCCTTATGCTACACGGTAATATGCAACAATGTGTAACTGTATCATTATGCTGTTAATTAAGAAACCTCGTTTTTACAACCTCGCTTCATTCACTATATTTTCCATGCGTAGATATTTGTATGAAAAGGAAGCCACAGTTAAACATCAAATTATTCAATTTTTTTTGTTTTTGTTTTTGTTTTTGTTTTTCATGTTTGACTTACTTATTCTCAGAATTCATCATAAGTCTTCTCAACCAGGATAGGCCACTGTTATCATTTAATTCCTTTAGCACTTGAGCTCTCGATAACTCGGTAGTCAATGAGGCATACACTTACTAAACAAAACTGCTGGGTTTCGAACCCTGTGACAAGCGAATTTTAAAATTTTCCTCGACCTTTCAGCAGCCGTGTATGGAAATGGCGTGTATTTTGCTGAAGATGCCTCCTATTCAGCTCGGTCAACCTATTCACCAGCCGACGCGAGTGGTCTGCGGTACATGTATTATAGTCGAGTCCTGGTTGGTGAGTATACGCAAGGAAAACGACATTTCCTCACGCCTCCAGCAAAGAATCCAAATGATCCAACTGACATCTATGATAGCGTGGTGGATCAAATCCCCAACCCGAAAATCTTTGTTTTGTTCTATGACTCACAGTGCTACCCAGAGTACTTGATTACCTTTCGCTGACCCGCACACGGTTTTCGGCGCTATTTAGTGTAACACAACATGTGCTTCTTTGAATAGCTAGGAAACAACAACACTAAGATATTTGGCCGACATTTCAATGGGTAGATGTCGTTAGTCTCCCCATTTTAAAGCTTGTTTTGTTTTATTTGTTTTTCCTTTTTTCGTTCTTTTGTTATTTGTTTGTTTTTGTTATCATTACTATTATTTTTTTATTTTATCATTGTACTCTAAACATTGAGTATTATCTTTATTTCAAGTGCTAAAATCTATTTACAATGGAATCTATAATTCTATATTTTTTTACATATGTCGATAACAATGAAAATTTTAAATATGAATACATTACCAATATATTTGCCAAGGAAAAAACATAAATACATTTTTTTCTCCTCATTTCGTCCTTTTGTTTTTTGTTTGTTTTTATTATTATTATCATTATTATTATCATCATCATTCATTTTTGTTGTAATACACTTTAATTTTTTTCCGCGTATCGGAAATTACGATATATTATAGATCGTGCACGGATAACGAAAATATTTGTGTGAACTTTGTTTTTCTTATTTTTTTTCGTTCTATTGTTCTTTTGTTTGGTTGTTATTGGTTGTTATAGTGAGCCGACTTAATTTAGATTTGAATTTTTGCGCATCATAGATCGCGCACGGATGAAGAAATCGTGCAGCGACACTTGTTTAGCTTACTATAATAGGACTACTTATTCAAAAGAGCCATATTTGTTTTGAACTTTCCTAAACACCCGGCAAAATTATCTAGATGTATGGTGAATCACAGATGAATGATAATCTTGTGGGATAATAGCTGCTGCTAAATATTGGCCACCTGAATTAAGCTTGAACATCCCGTCAATATGAGTTTGTACGGCTCCGTGAAGAAACATCAAAATCGTTCCTCCTGAGATAGCTCTATCCACCGCAGGTGTCGTTCAGCAACGTTATGATTGAGGAGAGGGGAAGGGGCGAGGCAGGGCTTTTGGTAGTTTAACCCTTTAACTCCCGTGAGTGACCAAGTCAGAATTTCTCCTTACAATATCAATACAATATCAAGCAGACAAGTGATGAGAATATAGAAAAATATCAGTTAGGGAATTATAGGTTGATCCAATACTAAATTCTCCAAACTAACATCACAAGAACTGTATGGAAGAACTAAAGAGAATTACTTATGAGATCTTGGGAGTTAAAGGGTTAAGCCAAGCTCGCAGTCGAAAAAGATGATTGAAAAAAGAATGAGAAAAAACCAACAGGTATTTGGCAGTCAAAAAAAAAAACTGTTGCGAAAGACTGTGAGACTGCGTTTTTAACACTTCATTTTGCCCTGACCTCAGTTATTCTTTCCTTGTACGAAATACGAAAAAACAGGAAGCGAGTAAACAGATATAGTAAAAAAAAAAAGTGTAGCGTAAAATGTATTTTTTTTTTTTAAGTGATGGAAGTTTTAATAGCTTTCTATTTTAGCTATATCATCTCATCAAGAGAAATTATTCTCATGTAACCTGCGATTAGGGACTCTTGTCCTGCTGTTATTAATGTTAGTAGCTTTGCTCATTTGTTTGGTTGTTCGCTTGCTTGTTTTTGTTCTTTGTTTCGCACGCGGAAAGCATCAGCGACAAAATGGCGGGGTTAAAGAGATGGGAACAGTGGGTGGGTTCGATACAGGTGACATCATGAATCGCTCTTTATAATGTTCATGTGCACATTATTACAATAACTGAAATAATGTCACTGATAAGTGACAGAGTTTGAAAACAAGTTATGGCACACATTCGCAAAGAAAATGTGTTGATACCCAGCTGTTTAATTCTTTAAGGATTGAATTGTACGAAATCCTTAGAATATATGTTTTTAAGCTTTCAAGTGAGGCCTTAACGATTGTATTTGGTTGATTCTTCGAACGAAGTTGCACTGATCCAGGTCTTACAACGTCCTAAATCAGCTTTAAAATGCACAACTAATTCCCTGTGAATCTTTTCGTTGCCTTTTTCTATGAAAACGGTCTTGTAATGAGGTGTACATGAACGTCCACGCATTTAGTTGAAATATAATGACGGGGAGGAATACAACTGTAAAGCTGAAGATAATGTACCATGGCCACATGTGTAACGAATTGGGTTAACAGGTAACTTTATAAAGCTGCACAGCTTGTCCTCTGTTAGACTCCAGTCTCTCGTCAAATAATAAAATTTTCACTTGGAATGAAGGACGTTATAGTTGTCTTTCGTTTTGCGTTGTCTCTCGTCGGCAGTGACGTAAAATCCCGTTTTTTTTTAACTTGGTAAGCGCAGGTCAAACAATTCACACGCCAGGTAACCTAATCTTCTTCCAGTAGTGTAAATAACCAACCAGGACATTAATATCGAAAAAACTTGGTAAGCGCAGGTCAAACAATTCACACGCCAGGTAACCTAATCTTCTTCCAGTAGTGTAAATAACCAACCAGGACATTAATATCGAAAAAACTTGGTAAGCGCAGGTCAAACAATTCACACGCCAGGTAACCTAATCTTCTTCCAGTAGTGTAAATAACCAACCATGACATTAATATCAAAAAAACTTGGTGCGCGAAAAAATACTTTAACGATATGAAATTAACGCAAAGTTCGTATCTCTCGTAAAACATTTGTCGCCGAAAAAATTATCTTAAACATCAATTTCAAAGAATTGGAATAACAACAATCCCTCAGGGGACCGGTCATTTTTCATCGCGGGGGAGGGGGATTGGAACAATTTGGTTGTGTCCCTTTTTATAATTTCCCCCCCCCCCCCCTTCCTCACTGGCATTTAATTGGCAGCCTCTTTTCTTAAGTCACCCTTTTATATTCTGTTGGCCACGACTGATCCCCACTGCTCTCCTTGAAAACCATGCGACTCCCCCAAAATCCCCCGGCCTTCCTCCCCTAACAAGAAAGACTGTTCCTGTAAAATGACCTTGCAGGGAAGTAGAAGAACTCAAGCTGAAATTTTAACTGGATAAATTTTTACAGTATGACAAATTTCCAAGAATTGTTGTGCGCAGTTGCCAAGCCAGGCCATCGTAAAAACCAGTCGTGCGTTAAAAAGCTCTGTGTAGCTGCTGCAAGACTTCTCTATCTTCGCGATTATCAGGCAAATACGCAGTATGATGCATACCATTGTACTGCTGACCAGGGTTTGGGTGCTCTGGACCTTGAAGTCTTGATTGAAATAAATACTGAATGCCGATCGTACCACACCTTATGGGAGGAAAAAAAAGAGACCAACTCGAGGTATTTTCCAGAACAGCAGGTAGTCTTAACGCCTCAGAGGAACACTTCTTCCCAAGTTTCACAAATAATGAACTACGGTAACTACAAAAGTGTTATTTTCTGAGGACTCTGCATCTTAGAGACACAATTATACTCAGAGAAAAAAAAACAGTTACCTTCAGACAACACTTATTTCATCGAAAATTGGAACTTCTGGAAACAAAATTTCTCAATTTCTGTTTCACTTAATGATGTCAATTTTCCACTTAGTAAGTATAACATTTTCTTCAAATGAGAATTGATGGCTCATCTTTGATGATTCTTCTACAAAACATTGAAATGTCAAAGTTTGAATTAAATCGAAAATCAAGTTCTTTTTCTTTTTTCAATTACCACACAGCAAGTTTGTTGGAATTCAAGGGTGATATACATCATACCAGAATAACTGGGAGACTGGAATGCAGAGTGGACCAAGTGATTTGCGCTGGTGGTTGATTCCCTGTCACCACACGTTATGGCTCTCTACAAATGGGGCAAACATTTAATACCCTCAAAGCTTGACTTAAACAATCTGGGCAAAAAACATGACCACACTTGATAGTTTTGGGGTTTAACCATACTGTCAAGGTATATAGGACATCTGTGATGCATATTTGTCCAAGCTTAAGAAAAGAGTGAAAAATGGATAATTAATTCAAAAGAGCAAAGAAATAATTATGTGTTTGTGTAATTTTAATTTGCAGGTGATTTTGCTCCATACGGTTGTAACAGCACTTAATGGGGGGCAGAAAAATTCAGAAAAGAAGAGAGTGGATAGAGGGGACAACAGGAGTTTGAGAGGGTGGATCAAATCCACAACTCCATACATGTTCAGTTGTACTGCTCCTTCTTTGCGGACATAATAACTGGTGACCTTGTTTCTTACATCTTTATCCTCCCCTTTCATAACTACAAATAATAAAAAGAAATTGCATTATAAGCTGCCTATGTCACATAAAGTGTACATTAGATCTGGAACATGCATATTAGCCTGCATTGCATCAAGTATGAATGTTACAATTTTTCATACCTCCCAAATAAAATGTGATGTGACTCAAGAACATTATGTTATGTGCTATGGGTCAAAACTCCTTAATATAACTTTGTAAGTGTAAACAAATCTCTCTAACTCTCTAGCAGAACAATAATGATAAGGTCGTCCAGCACTTGAAACCT
>NW_026710443.1:125000-152378 GCF_030620025.1 Pocillopora verrucosa
GAAGTCACCCGTTATCAATAAACATCCCGAAGGCTCAGCAGCAATTTGCTCTAGTAATCTAGAGAACTCTTCAAAGAAAAGCAAACAGGAGTTGTTGTCGGGTGGACGATAAATAACCAGGATCCTAATACACTGAAGTCTTCTGAGACGGACACCCATGAATTCAAATGACTGAAAGGTGTCACACATTGAGGAGTTGATATTAAGATTGTCTTTAAATAACACATCAACTCCTCCTCCCCTGGAATGAGATCTTGGAACATGTAGGAACCTATAGCCGGTAGGACACAAAGTTCCCACTTCAACATCATTGGTATTTCCAGGTCGCAGCCATGATTCCGCCAAAGCCATAATATCAATATCATTGTCCAACTGACTGCTAGTCAAATATAACTGCGCTACAATCATTGAATCCACAGCATCTAGCAAGTAGTATACAAGAAACTTACATTAAGTATTGCTGGAATAATAAAAAACTATCAATTCATAGATATAAACATTCTGCCTATCTGCCATCTGCCAAGTTAATCAAGGCTACCTACAACTAGCACATAAGATTCCAAAAAGAAAATTCTTAACCAAAATTTGCAACACAGCCGTGGATGAATCTTTTCTTACTATACCTCACATTTGATGAAATACATACACTTGCCTGAGAACAATGTATCTAGAAGACCAAGAGGGAACTTGGTTGTTGTACAAGTGCTAGCACTAATCCAGAATTAAAAGGTAACCCTCAACTGAATTAGACACCATAAAACTACATGCTACTCTGTAACTGTTATTGGCTTATGTAAGGCAGAGGTTAAACTACATGAAACTGGCTTAAATTAAGGGTTAAGCTACTTGCAAATAAATACAACGAAATGAAAAATTTACTCTAACATTAGATCATTGTGATCCGCTCAGGCTTAACAAAGAAGTGGAAGTGGGTGAGGTGGGTAATATTGAAAGGCAGTGTTAACAACTTTGTTTCCACAATTTGCAGTCCTGAAAAGAGAATTCAGCTTGCCCTTTTGAGGAAAACCATGACACAAAAAGATACCAATTGAAGGATAAGAATCATGAGTAAAAACTAAAAGAACAGTCAAAGACTGAGGGTCTACCACAATGTCAAATTGCATGTACAGCTCATCCTGGCGGACAGAATAATTAACAATTATTCACCTAAGTGGTGGTGAATAGTGATGGATATTTACCAAGCTGCAAAGTGGTAAGGTAAATATCCACCACTTTCAACGGCGCTGAGGGGAATAATTATTTTAGTATATACCACACAGATACAGAAAAATTAGTCTTAATCATGAGAAATTAAACTGTTGTTGCACAATTTTGTCTCTTAATCTGCTGCTTGGAGATAAATAGAGCTTGTTATTCATCTTCCAACTAGCCAATCAGTGTGCAAAAAAGCACTATTCACCTATGTGGTATGCACTAACTTATAATAGTTTAATATCTCTATTTCAAACACCTAGTTGTTGTCCAAACTAACTGCAGTGGAAGACAATGTTAGACGAAAAGAGATCTTCAGCTCTCAGAAGTCTGTACTTTGTAGGAATTTTCGATTTACCTCTCAGGCTCTAGCTTGGGTTTAAAACTGATATAAAACCACTTCAAACTAATCCAATCACAAATTGTTATTGATTAATTATAGTGGTAATAATAATAATAATAAGCTTTATTCACAACTCAGTCAGAATATTTACAGATGAACATAGAACAAAAACAAATATTGTCTTATATACAAAAATGTATATTAACTGGGAAGAACTTACATGGCTAAAGAAAAATAAGAGTTCACTGGTAAAATTTTCAACATAAAAAGCAACTATTTCTAAAAAGTCAATATTGTCTAAAAGTCAATATTTACGTAGAGAATAATAATAAAAATAGTAATAAGAATCATCAAGAAAATGTGAAAGAAAGCAAAAACTGGCACTAATCAGTAAGTGTTTTGTTATACCTCCCAGCTCAAGAATGAGACAAATGATATGTATATTATACATTCAGTGTTGCTGAAATTGTCTGTGAAATACGTTTTTTGACATAGGCTGGCAGACAAATTTGGGAAGATTTCAAGTGCTGTACAACCTGATCATGTGTGATTCGAAATTTTAGTTTTTGTTCTGCCAGAGAGTTTAGTTTACACTTACAAAGTTACATTTAGCAAGTTTTGACCCATAGCACATAAAATAATGTTCTCGAATCAGAACACACATTTTGTTCGGGAGGTATAACAAATTTATGTTAATATTCATACTTAATGTAATTCAGGCTGATATACATGTACATACCAAATCTAATGTACACTGTATGTAACATAGGCAGCTTATAATGCAATTTCACTTTTTTTATTTATAGTTAATTATGAAAGGAAAGGATAAGGATGTAAGAAACAAGATCACCAGTAATTATGTCTGTACCTTTATAAATTAATTTTTTTCTTAATGTGAGACAGTCGTAGGATGAGGGATGACAGGTGAAGGATTGTGGAAAGCATGGAAAGAGTTAATTGAAAAAAAAATTGGTCACTGGCAGGCAGGATTTCTAGTAACCACAAGTTGACAGCATTCCATCCAGAGTAATCTTTGTGTGGTTACTCCTGCGCAATATGCGAGCATACAATTCTGAATACTTGTGAGAAGCTTTTATTTGTTCAGGTATCTGTCATCTTAAACCTCTTATGCCACACCCATGGCCATTGGCTGTGTTGGAGAAGCCACCTTTAGGCCACATTTTTTTTTTTTATTACTAGAACTGACTTCTTCCTGATCTTCTCGCAGTATTTCTTTCTTACAGTCTTAATGTCGCAGTATAAACTAGGAGGGTCAATTGGGGAAATGAGAGAGAGAGAGAGAGAGAGAGAGAGAGAGAGAGAGAGAGAGAGAGAGAGAGAGAGAGAGAGAGAGAGAGAGATTGATGGGCACTTTGGTAACCTAAAATAGGGCACTTTGGTACCTTAAGGGCACTTTCGTAACGTGGTGTAGGGCACTTTAGTAACTTTCGGGCCTTTTGGTAACGTGGTGTAGGGCACTTTAGTAATTTTCGGGCCTTTTGGTAACGTGGTGTAGGGCACTTCGGTAACTTTAGGGCAATTTAGTAACGTGAAATATGGCACTTCTGTAACGTGATTATTATCAGACGAAATCTAAATTTTTCGACGTTACACAGGTTGTTTTGGTTTTCAAAATAGTGGATTGCCGTATGAAATTTTACAGCTGGACAAAGACATTCCATTTTCAACTAATTTAACCAAAAATTGCTGCAGAATATAGGAAAGATATCTGTTTACAAGCAAGCCTTTTGTTATTTTAATGTACCAGCCACGGAAGCAAAAGAACCTCGTTTCAAGAGCTAACAAGCATCTGGTTAGCACGTTAACATCAATAGGTGACATCAGGGATACCTCTCTATTAATGTTAGCAGTGGGATGCAACCACAAAACAGTTCTGACTCAATTCTTGTTTTGTGATATGTCACAGAAAAATGCGACTTTTTAATCCGAGTCTCATTCAAACGAAGGAGCGCCGGAAGCTCAATGGTCGCCAGCGTTTTATCTATGGCAAAGACAATTTCCAGACCGATCCCAAGCCGGTTATGGAACCAGTTTAAATTCTTATTTAATTGTACGCATTTTTGTCCTATAATTAGACGGGTTCCGAAAAAAAATATCACAGTTGTACCATCGCACCCCTCTTCACGGACGCCCCCTCGTTATAAGGGACAGGTTTTGTTGTCCCGGGGAAATGTCCTCATATTGTCTTTGCATTTAACCCGCGTACTATGGACACCTTTAACACGGACAGAGGATACCTTTATTCTTCAGTGAACTGATTCTCATAAGCTTGCTTCGTCAACATGGGCTCACCTCTGCTGTGCACTGTAATATCCTTTATTTTTGTTTTAATGTAGGTAACATTACGTCCGTGTTTACAACACTGACGAAAAATCATTCTTTAAAATATCTTCTGTTCTTTGAAAGGCTCTTGAACAAATCCTTCCGTTCCTTGACTAAGTAACCTCCACAAGAAAATGAAAAGAGATTTTTTGAACATTTAAACTGCAAATGTCAACCTTAACCAGCTAAAAGGCTCTTAAACAATTCGTCCCATTCCTGGACTACTTAGCCATAACAAGAAAACGAAAAGCGACACTGACAAAATTTAACTTGAAAACGTCAACCTTAACCTTAAGCACCTAAAAAAACTATTCTATAAAATATACTATGTCAATCGAAGGGTTTTTTCAACAATTCTTTTTGTTTCTGGACTACCTATTAACCTAAACATGATTCATGTTTCTGTTCCAGTTTCTACCCTTCCGGCCTCATTCTATATTTTTCGCGCTTGCTTTCCTTTTTGCTCCTTCCTACTATAATGACTTATTTAAGGGGTGAAACTGCCCAGATTGGGCTGTTTTAGGAATTTTATTCTGATACTTACCCACGAGTTTCTAGGCTCCACCTCTTTCATAGAGTTCACATGGAATTCTTCCCCGGGAATGGAGCACTGACCAAAAGCCGGCCAGTAGGCCGGTTGTAGTATTGTTGACAATACCATGTAAATACGTTATAAATATATATAGGCAGCTGAATGACATTTCGACAGCAGATAAATACCAGACAACATTAATCAGCATACTTTTGAGGAAACTGCCGTCTTATACCAATCCGTTGGCTTTTCACAGGGTATTGAACTCAATTTGTGCTGCTTTTCAGTCCGATCGGAAAATGGCGGCTTCGAATCAAGCGTAACCTCTTATTACGCATTTTAGTACAACTGATAGACTGACCGTCATGTCAACCACCCCCACCCACCCCACTTGGGCATACCCCTATGAAGACTGTCATCAAATAAAAGAACAATAATTCACATGAGTTAAACGGGTTTTTTTTTTTATAGAAACACAAATAACATGAATTGTTTTATTCGTTGGAAAGCCACCAGCAGAGTTATCAACAGTTTAAGTGGTATACGTTGATCGTTACAAAAGTGCCCTAATCCTCGTTGCAAATATCTATCACTCCTTCTCGCCAACGGAAATAACATTTGGTAACACAAGTGCTGTGGAATAAAAGCTTGTTTTTCAATAAATAACTCAGACACATAACGTTTATTCAAGGGCTTTAGGTAATCATGAATTTGTTATCATTCAAAATTAGTACAATAGGGCACTTATGTCACCCGGCAAAGTCTCTTCCCTTCAAACTTCCAAAATTTCCCCGAAAAAAATTTTTCTTTAAGTTTTTTTGTGTGCCACAATTAGGCAAAATAATGTTGTTTTCATATAAACTGTTTTAAACCTCAATCGCTACAAGTTGGGTGAGAATTTGACTTTAGAGCAGCAAAGTTAAGTTTTAAAATGTTGAAAGGTTTCGAAGTGAGCTCTTGTCTATGACAAAACATACAATCTTGCTAAATATTTTTGGGCTGTGAATTGCTCCCAAAATATTTAGGTGTGGAAAGTGAGTGAATGCCCAAAACATGCTAAATGAGTCGGATATCTATCTCATCAATGAAAATTTGAGTTGAAATGCAATTAAAAAGTACTTTCCACGGAGTAGGGAAGTTTCGTAACCTTTGAAACGTTTAAAAATTTGTAAAAAATTGTTTTTGATACGGTTGACCACAAGATTCTAAGAGAGTGTTGTAGATTCTGCATAAAAGCGTTTGAACTACTCAGGACGATGTAATCATGTTATTTACGCAAGATATCCGAAAGAGACTTGAAGTTACAAAAAATGCCCTATTTTCAATCTGCAGAGAGAGAGAGGGAGAGAGAGAGAGAGACAGAAAGAGAGAGAGGGAGAGGGAGGGGTAAGAAGGAGCAGTATAACCGCTCTTTTCACTCCCTTTTCTGAATTTTTTCTGCCCCCTAGTACGAGCTGTTATAACTGTATGGAGCAAATTCACCTACAAACATGCATCACAGATGTCCTATAAGCCTTGACAGTATGGTTAAACCCCAAGCTATCAAGTGTGGTCATGTTTTTTGCCAAGAAGTGTTCCTCTTAGAAACTTACCTTCTTAATTGATATGTAAATGGCTTTCAGAACCTTTTTTGACAAAAATCTACAACGGTATCAACAGAATTCTATTTGCTGATTTCAAATAGGTTATAAGTGTCTTTATGATGAATAGAATTTCAATTCGAAGTTGGTCTTTTTTCTTTCTTATCAAGGTGTGGTACCATCTGCATTCAGTATTCGTTTCAATCAGGAATTCAAGGCCCAGAGCACCCAAACCCTAATCAGCGGTACAGTGGTACGCATCGTACTGCGTATTTGCCTGATGATCGCGAGGGTAGAGATGTCTTGCAGCTGCCACATAGAGCTTTTAACGCACGATTAGTTTTTACTGTGGGCACCTCCATAACAAGAGAAATATCCAATCAGATCACTTGGAATGATATACATCATAAGACATGCACAACAGGGGGTGCCCACGGGTAAGTTACGATGAAGTTCTTAAGCAATGCATCACTAGCAAAATAAAGAGGCTACAAGCCACAAAACGAGGAAATTTATCAAAAATTATGCTTATTCGGTCCTCTCTATTTGTGTCCTTTCAGTGTCGCCATCAAGAAAATCGATTACTTCGGTTCGTCAGTGAAGAACCTTTTAATTACTGTTTACTCAAAAACTAATGCAACATTGTGAGGTGCCGTATTATTATGCTACGGGTGCAATTGAATTGCCTTCGTTCTGCTCATTTAGGTTTGGTTATCCCGACTCACATTACCTTCAAGTCTTCAACGAGTTAGAGAAGATCTTGCAGCAAAGGGAATTCATTGATCCAGTTAGCCGCCGTCCGCAGTATTGAGAAATAAATTGTATGCAATGTGGAGAACTTCACGAAGGGCATACCGATAATTGGTGAAGGGGTCACTTAGAATCGGACAATTATTCGCATATTATGATATGTCCAGCTTACCCTACAACCATCGACTAGCACTTCTTTCATGTAAATTTCCTTTTTGAAGGAAGAAGAGGGACCGAACGAAATTTTATTAGTTCTGTCAAGTTTTGTTATCTTCTTAAAGAAAAGCACTGGATGTTTTTCAGCTCAAGACGATTTAAGTTATATTTTACTTAGTGTTGCATTTTTGTTTGGTCCATGTAAAACCCGATCAGTTTTACATTTCAATAGAAGTTTTGACCTTTTAAGGCTTCTTATTCGACGTTTTTTTTTTAATTACTATATTCAAGTTTGTTCCGATCGTGGCGGTTTCTTACATTAAACGTAACCCTTGATTTCAACCAGGAAATATCGGGTTCGGGCTGATATAGTAGAGACGCCGTTCGTTATAGGTTACTTCGGTGTTTCCATGATGTGTATAACACTACACTGTACATGACTGTCAAAAAACACGAAGTTTTAATTCGATTTAACTTCAACCAAAAAATGATAAGTTATCGTAACAATCTATCACGAAAAAGCTTGAAACACTTCCCTACATTTTCACTGCAGAAGGTGTCACCTCAAACAAAATATCATCAAAGTAAATCGAGCAGAAATCAGCTACTCTGGGGAACATCGAACAAGCTAAGATAAGTTATGCTAATTCTTTTGAACGTAATTGTTGCAAATCTAATTGTACTAAACAAGTATAGGCTATCTATCCTCTCTCTTTGTGCTTCAAAATTTGGAATTGCCGTTGCTACGATCTTTTTCTTAACGGCCTCTGTCATCCTCTTTTTCTACAATTTTTTGTAATAAAGTTATCATAACAAGCAAAAAAAAAAAAAGATAGCAAAAATGCCAAACAAGAAGAAATAGTGCTAAGTAATGCCAGTCCGTTACTGGAAGGTTATCAGGTACTCGGGATAACATTGCGGGTCGTGAAATACGACGAAGATCTCTGGGTTGGGCATTTGATCCACGACGCTGTCATATGTATCGGTTGGGTCATTTTGTGTTTTGGATGGAGCGACAAGGATATCTTTCTTCCCCACTGTATAATCACCAACCAGCACTCTAGCGAGGTACATGTGTCGAAGGCCTGTTGGATCTGGCGGTGAATACTGAGAACTTGCGGAATATTTTGCATCCTTGGCGAAATAAACACCTTTTCCATATAGGTTGTCTGAAAATACACGATACGTTATGTTTGATAACAACGTTTACTTTTAATGGAGGGAGAAAGTCATCTAAATTTAATCCAGTTCTTTATTTTGTTTCAAGAACAATTCCCTTTTAATTTTACTGACCAAGTATGCGCTTCGAAGCACAACGACAGTAAGGAAATAAACAGAGTGTTATGCGTCCAGACCATAATATGTTATTGGTATTTCTCTCTATTTGCATATGTAAATCTTTTCTCTCAAAAGGGAAGAAAAATCTGGTTGGCTGAATAGTTTCACAAAAACCTAATTCCATTCCTTTTTTGTCTTGAAAATTTAAATTTTATCCATCTGTATTTGTGATATACTGTATTGGGTGAATTTTCCTCCAATTTTTTAAGCGGCTATTGAGTATGTTTCTGTCGACTGACGACCTATTCCTGACGCTGCAACAGGCGTGATCTAGAAAAAAAGCGTTTCCAAAGAGAGTTCTGAGTTTTTTTTCTTTCTTTGAACGTTATTGCACGATATACTGATCGCCAGTTACCGGTAGACGTGTGTTGTTAAAATTCTCTAAAGTTCCTCTGCACGTAGTAAGATACCGACCTGGATTGAATTTTCCATCGGTCGTATTTAACGGAAACTGGTAAATGCACTGTTTTTTTTCAAATTCATCCGGATTTCTGTCTACACGTTTTCAGTCTAGCTAGTCAACTTCACTCACGAAGTGGACCATTGTCAACTTACTTCTTTGCCAACTATAACTTCGGTTAAAGCCTTTGTGATTAATCGCTTGACAGTTATCCCCAGCGGTTCCATGAAATAACAGCTTTTCATTGCTTCCACGGGCACCAGACTCGTCCATCTTTTGTTGCTGAACAGCGTAAATTCCAAACAGACTTTCATTTTGAATTCTTACTATTTTGACAATTTTATTTGAGCAGGTTGCCTTAAACAGATCATTGACCTTCTTGTACTCCTGTGCATGCGAAGCAGGCTTTATCTCGGCAATATGCACCTTCTTATCTTGTGGCTGAGGATCCCAATAATCCGGAACTTGAAGGCCTAATTAGTAGATAAATCAAAAGAAAACAAGCTAGGATAACGGATTATAAAACATTCTTGATATTAGCAACTGGAATGAGTAAATTTTCGTGAAGGAGTGGGCAGACTGGTAGGTTTCTTTACCTTTCAGTTACGATTAGTCTCGTTTTTATCGAACTTTGTCGATAGACAAGCGTAATTAATGTTGAACAATGTACAATTCCAGAACGCCTATAGCCCGAAATTCTACTGGCTAGGTTGAACAACATATATTTAACAAATCACCTCCACCTGGGTTAAACCTCTTGATTTCTGTGCTGTGACCATTTGGGCCCGTCTCTGTCATGGCGAGGAACGATATTTCGTAAGGCTCATCGTGCTGTTTGACGGTGACTGTTTTCTTGTCATCCTGGTAGGCGAGCTCGATTTTAGTGTTGAGATCACTCTCGTAATTAACAAACCTATCGCCAAACTTGTACTTCCACTGGACATTCTTAGACAGCACCTTAGCTCGAAAGCGCTGATGTTCGTCTTTCTGTATTTCATCAAAAAGGTCGTGGATGTCTGAAACCACTTTGAGAACATCTTCCAGCTGCCCACAGCACTCAATGCGATCCAACTCTTTTTCCACGACGGCGCTAACGCTGTATCGTAACTCAAGAGTGTGAATTTTTGTCAAATGTTCTTTCGTTAAACTCCGGATTACTTCATTCGTGATAACCTGTTGACCAGAATTCTCAGACATCAGATCGTTAACTGCAGTGGAGGCTTGCTGAAGATCACTCTCATTGCTAGCATAAATATCAAGATCTAACTTTGTTTCATCAACAGTTTGAACATCAGGCGTCGCAGAGCTTGCCTCGTTCCCACCGATTCCTATGAGGCCGACCATTGTCCTTAACCCAGAAGCGACTCTATGAAGAATACCTGCTTCTGCTGGAGGGTTTTGGCCTGTTGCTTCAAACAGCGCTGAACGGATATCTTTGATCATGCTTTTCTGGAAAATCGTCATCTTGACAAGTTGTATGTGCTCCGGCCCTTGGTTAGCAAAATCGCGGACTGCGGATAGAATTGAATGAGCGCAGGACTTTGCTGATATGTCAAGGACCCCAGTGCCAATAGCCGGAAATGAAATGGAATTGACTTTTCTGTCTTCAGCCTCTCGCAGGCACTTCAATACGGAGGCTTTTATACTTTTAGCAGTAATAGGGTCAACTGGGATAATATGAAAGAGGAAATCTGCCTTTAAGCGTCCTGCTGTTGTAGTAACAACGGAGCCTGGTGTTTGGGGTTCGTGTTTAGCGCACTCGTCACTGATGGAGGTGCCCCCCTTTTTAAGAATAGCTGCTCCCGCTCCATGACCAGCTGAGAGATCTAAGGAAGGATTATTGATAACAGCAATGGCCTCTGTCGAATCTTTTGTGATATCACCGTGTTGCACTTGAAAAGTGAGTAACCCGATGGTTGTTTCTAGGTGGTCTGGACCTCGCTCAGTAACCGGAGAGAATGAAGCATTGCCGGTTGCTGATGCACTAGTGACGTTAACTTGTGAGGCATTACCCATACTGTCAGCATTCTTCAGCCTCTTCTTTAACTCTGCATCAAAAGCTTGAATGGTCGGAGTGTCTTTGTCGTACAACACAAATCGTACATCTTTCAATTTAGTGGTAGGGTTCCTTTTACTGAATGACACAACTTCGTCGAAATAGATTTTTGCAACCTGATCTCGAGGAAAGCTAAGTGTCCCAGTACCAATAGCAGCAAAAGCAATCGATTTGGCCTTCTCTCTGTCTCCTTCTTTTAAACACTTCTTCATTAGGTCTGTAAGAGTCTAAAATATTTTAAAGAAGCAAACATTACAGTTTTGAAGTGAAACAAACTTTCAAAACCCGGCGACGATAGCAAGGACGTAATGTTAAAAAAATGTCAAGTCCTACAAGTTGAACTAGTTGCAGTAAGTCATCTATAAATATTGTCAACCAGAATTAAATCAATCAGCCAATATACTTTAATTGTTCCCACGGTTGTTGTTTTCATCAGTACGTTAACAGTTGAAGCGATTCGTAGTATCAGAGACTGACCATTATTTTACTGGAGGGAGGTATGAGAAATTTTTATACAATTTTTTTTTCCAACATCATCTTCGAGCGCAAACAATTTTTCACCATTTTTTCTCAGTGTTCTTTTTATTCGTGCTAATTATTATCATTGCCTTATTGAACTATTTTACAGAGAACGTAATCAATAGTGCTATAACCACAAATACAAAAACGTTTCTCAGTTGTCAACGAATGCGTAATGTACGTCAAGAACTACAGCTGCTTGAATCGTTTTGTCTATAATTTTTTAGATTTTATTCATTTATGTCGTTCATGTAATTCGTTGACTTCTGAAATATGTATTAGGTGTAGCCAAGATTGAAGAATATTATCTTTTTAATACAGTTTTGAGAAAAAACCCGATATAAGAAGTTTTGTAGTAGGACAAAATGTGGACAAATAACGTTGAGATTTAATTGCCACAATAAATTCTGATTTTTTTCAAGAAATATTCAGCTATTTTCAGATTTGTTATTTGCGTAGTACAGAGTGACCACTTTTTAGTGCCCAAATTGTGTTAATTTTTATACTAATGCTTCGATTTGTTACTTTATTTTTTTTTGTTTCAGTTGTGGTAATAATGTTTCTTAATATCTTACTTGACTTCTTCGTAAATATATATTTTTTTACCTTATCACGTTTGCAAACAATTTGTTTTGTTTTTTTCAGACTCTGCAAACAACTTTTTTCAATATTACTCATACCCCTCCCCCCATAAAAATAATAACCCGTCCCTTAGGTTTGCGCTTTAAATAAATATTTTAAAGTTTATAGGAGAGATAAGTGTAAACTGTGACTGTTATCGTTTATGCGCATCCCAGCACTTCAAGCCTAAATACACTCAATGCCAAAACTCAACCTCGTTCCTGGGCTATGTCCACCACATTGCTTTATCCCAATTAAAAACCGTCATGCAGCGCCTATTGGGTATATTCCTGCACAAGAAAAACCAAACCTAATTTCTGATTCTGGCCCATTTACGGCCATAATATCAAGGAGATAAGTCCAGGGATGTATGCAATAACGAAAATGGCGAAAATTCGTCAAAATCGCCAAATCCGCCGAGCTGATTTCGCTGTGACGAGTTTGACTAAAAATCCGTCAGAATCGTCGATTCCGCCAAGCTGACTTCGCTTTGACGAATTTGCCTAAACCTCGCCAATATTCGTTATTGCGTGCTTTTTTGGACATAAGTGGAAACAAGTGGTCTATTCAGCAAAGAGTTACCTGCCTTCCTTTACCATTGCCCCAAGGCGAACATATGGCAAAGATGACAGCCCGACAATTCAAACTTCCGGTCTGCCGTAGCACAGCGATGTTACCTTCAGACACAGCGTTCTTCTTATCACATTCGTCTTGCAAACATTGACCAGCCATTTTGCTGAGCGCCTTCGCACAAGGATTCTGGTCAAGTTTGAGATTTCTTGCCGCTGTTCCAACCAAGATTTCAGCCTAGAGAATAGAGACGAGTGGTAGTATTTCAAAATAGGATGAAAAGAATATTCAAAATAGTCTGAAAGACAATGGCCATTTCATAGCAAGCTAATTAATTAACACAAATACATGACTAGACCAGCAGGAAATTCACCATGGCTCTTTAATCTTTAAGGGAGGTTCATAACCCTATAGTGACCTCTGTCACCAAATTCAAATAACAAATAAATCGCCTCACCCGTTGTTTAGCGAGATCTCCACTATTTATGGTGATTTGAATCCCCTCCTGCGTTGCAAAGGAGTTCGGAGCTCCTCTTGGTCGTTGCGAAATGTCTCTAACTTGGAGTGTGGGGATTGGTGGACCAGATGCTTCCCTACTGGTGAAATTGTTCTCCCTGGAAAATCTTTTCCTCATTTCATCAAAGAAAGCAGTGACTATAGGTGTGTCTTTGTTAACAAGATGAATCTCTGATAAAAGGCAAGACGGATTCTCCCTGCAAAATTCTACGACAGCACCTAGAATGACTTTAGCACAAAGGTCACGTGGTACGCCAAACACGCCGGAACTTACTGCTGGAATAGCTATTGACTTCAGAGTTGCGGCTTGCATCAGGCTATTCCTAATGGCCAGCTTAAGAACGCGTTCTTGTCTTGTTTCGATGCCATTTCTTTGGAGTATATCAGCTGTGGAATCCCATATAGGTCCAACTGTGTGGATGATTTTACTGCATGGTAACCTTCCTGCAGGTGTAACTAGTGTTCGTCCCTCTAAAAGACGGCCTTTATTTGCAATAAACTGATCGCAGTGACGCTGGATTTCGCTTCCACCCTCCTTTACTATATCTGCAGCCAAACCTCCGACATGTTGTAAATCTTCATTGGCTGCGTTAACTATAGCTTCGACAGGGTGTTTTGTGATGTCGTTTCTAAAGACGGAGATCTTCTTTTTTTCTGTCGTGAGGAAGCTACAAATGAACTCGGGGGATGATCCTTGAAATTCTCTCTTCTCGTCTGAGGTCAGCAAGGCTTCGTCTTTGTTTCTTTCTCTTGGAATGATGATACAACTGTTGGTGTCTTCAATTGATTTTAGCGACTTAGGTCCTTTACCCTGCAAAAAGAATTTCTTCATACCTGGCCTATCAATCGGGATGGAGGACTTCGTAATAGTTTTGGTTAGCTCAAGAATTCTTGGTGCGCACCTCTCTAGTCCTTCTGCAGTACCAGATACCTCTATGCCTTTACAGTCTGCAGCTATTCGCATGTCCACGGAGCAAGTGACTAAGTCTTTCTTTATTTCGTCAAGTTTAAAACTTAACCTTTCGAAGACGAACCGCGTTGAACCATAGTCTAAAACGACGGTTTCACTCAGAATAGTGTTTTTTTGGAGAAAGTCGACGATTTGATCATAGCATTTTTTAACATCTTCCGCGATTCCGCAAACCCAAACAGTGCTAGAGGAGGTGTCAACGACAATTTCAACTTTAGAATTCAATAATATTCGCAAGTGGAAACGTTTCCAAATACGGCTGCTAAGTACTTGAGCATTTTCGTCAGTTAAACGGATGCTGTTTTCTTGAATAGCGGCTAGCAAAGTTTTCTCTGCCTCTCGAGTGTTATACGAGTCAACACCAATGATCTTGACCTCGTTAGAGCTGTTGCTTTGGCCGCATTCAAAAATTGCTTGTATGTTTTTTTTCTTGAAAAGATCTTGAAGGTAGCTTGACACTGAGGGCTTTTTCAAAACATTTATGATGTTTGTTGCGAGCTCAATGGACTTCTCAATCATCTTTGAAATGAAGGTAAAGACTTTAGTCTGCACATCTTTAAGGAGAACTCTGGGACCCTCAAAGAACAACATCTCCTCGTCCTCATCAAAACAGATTTTTAAATACTGATTCTCACTTTGGAGATTTTGGCAGATGCCAGACATTTTTAGCAATCTCAATCGAACCCCTGGAATGCCATCTTCCGTCACTTTTCCTATTGATTTCATAAGCTCGGTATCTTGTTCAACAGCAAGGATAAACTCTTCCATTCTCCTTTCTTCCTCACCTACTTCTTGAACCCTTCCAATGATTCGCGCTACTCGGTTTTGTTCACTGAAAGATATTAGATCGGCGGATGTTTCTGTCGCAGGATGGGCCTCCCTCCAGCGCTCTGATACTTCATCGGCTAATTCAGCAGGAATGCGGATTTCAGCTTTCTTAAAACCTTGCAAGAAGCTTAGCAGGCGTCCTGATCTTTCTTTCCATAACTGTTTGGGAACGGTTCCCTTTTCTGAGTTAGCAATTACGATAACTTGCTTGTCAGGATCCATGCTGACGTCGACCTTGTTTTCCTCCGTCAGAATTAATAAATCATGATTGTGGTTATTCTTGATGTGTTCAAAGACCTCAGCATCAAACGGTTCTTCTACCTTATTCGTAGTTGAGCTTTCGAGAAAAGGAAGATATGACCTTACTTCCAGGTTCTTATCGTCGAGTTTGTGAACTACTTTGTCGATTACACTCTGAACGGCTATGAAGAAAAGAAGGTACTTAGTGAGAGTGAACAAATTTGATTTCGCATTTCTCATAGTTACAAAGGGACAAATGAATATAGTTTTATTCAATCAAGTGCTAGTCCATCACAGACACTTTGATTTGTTTATTGACCAGATCGTTATCTAATTTGGGAACGTTAAAAAAGGGGCGTCGCCTGAGTTATTGTCTGCATTTGTCAACGATAATTCTCTTTTCTGGAAAGACCCATAATCTTTAAGGCCGTTTGAAATGCGTAACGGATATCTCTCTCTCTCTCTCTCTCTCTCTGGTTGTAGCATTCCTATTATAACACCGATTTTATAAGGATAAGAATGTAATCTGTGGCATGATCGAGCATGTTGAGATGATGAGTAGCAAACCTGCTTTTTCTCTGAAAAGTTTCTCCTAGTATTAAGAGAGCGAAATGAGAGATGAAAAACGATACTACCTGATGCTTTCTCGAAATGAACAACGGCACTACTTTTCGTGATACGCTCCACATGGCTGACGATGTCCCCACCGCTGTGTCTGTTGCTTTCAAAATACAATTGTATGGTATCCTTGGAAGTATTCTCATTAAGTCCTTCGACTAAAATTGAGGAGCAAACAGGAATGCGTTCCAAACGAAGTTTGCTTCCTTCAGGTCCTTGATTGTCGCCGTGCACCTTACTGAAAAGCGATTCGAAGTCTGGAAGAGATTAATTTTGTGAGCTAAGAAGAAATCAGTGGTAATAAAGGTACAGGAATGTTTGTTAAACTGCTGATATAGTTATAAGCCTAGTTTACCGCACTGATATTGTTAGGAATTGTTGTAGAATAGCTAGGGGAAAGGCTCAAACAAGTAACGTTCGTCATACCTGGTTCGGCTTCAAATACTGCCACTGCATTATTATTGAAACATTTGGTAACTTCTTTAACCGCTACGTCGGTGTATCTCTCCAGGTAAAAAAGTAGACAGTCTTCAGTAATTTTCTCGTTTAGACCACGGACCTGCACTCGAATTGGATCTAGTGGTACTCTTTTCTTTGGTGGCTCTTTCTTCACTGAGATGACCTTTCCATCGATAGAATGTGATTGGTGAAGAAGCTTTCGTAAATCTGTTGTGATGCAATGAGAACAGGAGACAAATCAACACGATATAAACGATACAAAACAAATGTAGCCTATTAAGGGGGTTGGCTGACCTTGAGTCATGGACTGCTGTGCCAAAAAAACAAGTTTGAATTAACAGAAGTTCGCACGTCGGGCGTGGTTTGAACGTTCGCATATTAGACGTGGTTTCCATTTCAATCGATGTTAGCATATATACATTTCATACTAGATTATGTTTTGGAGCGAAGTCACTTCTGTATGGAGCGTAGTCACTTCTGTATGGAGCGAAGTCACTTTTGTATGGAGTGAAGTAACTTTTATTGCGGAGCTATCTAACTTTTGGTTGGAGCGAAATGACTTGGAGCGATATAGCCATGGAGCAAAGTGAACGGATACCTTAAAATGAATTGTATTACACGAGCCATACATTACGCCTGAACATATTTGTAAATTACTCTATGGAACAAATTAATAAACGATTAAATGAATAATTTTAATAGCAAATGCTCCTCAGTTGTAAAACCAATCGGTGCAAAACTCATATTCGCTTCTACTTTGTATCACTCTCCTTGGCTCTTTCGCAAATCCACAAAAAAATAGATCTGAAAACTATAAAGGGCTGAGAATCATTTCTAAAAAATGTACTGTGGAATAGAGCAGGGACGCATTGAAGTTGTAAGATAAAAATTCTTCTTTTCTAAAACAGCTAATTTCAAAAGAAACTCCACACTGATACATAGGCTATCGAGTACACACCAGAAAAAAAAAGAAAAATAAACTGTTCTCATAAATCTGGTTTCAAGGTGCGTGGACATAACTCGAAGAAATCATTTGAACCGTATCGAAATGTAAGATGTCGCAAGCGTAAGCCCTAAGTCCAAAGGGAATCGTTGAAAAGCTAAGGTAATCGTTGTTAGGTTACTTATTCTGTGGCCTTCGCTGTCATCATTGATAAAGGGATGAAACATGAGCATACCAAAACTGCTATTATCTGTCATGGTTAACGAATGAATTTATTTTAAAAGCTTTTGTAGCAAGGAACTTCCGTTGGAGCGATGTCTCTTACTACTTGAGCAATTTTGAAATTTTTCATTATAATAGGCTTTTCCTGACCATTAAATACCAACAAGGATGCTACATTTGGGTGAAGTACCTTTCACCTCCTGAAAAGTTATCCAGGCGTCTCCGTCTTCGGCAAAGAAAATATCAGAAATAGCTCCTCCTCCAGATCTCCTTGAATTTTCAAAGTAATACTTTACGGAATCATTAGTGATGGGCGATGATATACCACTGACAATTATTTTGAGGGAACCGTCTGACATAGTGGTGTTGTCCTCGCAGTCATTTGCCGACTCGTCTTCCCTCTCTTCGACAAGAGACACGTCAAGACGAAGGCCAGACACGGTGTGAGGGGAGTTATCCACGATTCTTTGAGCATCTGCAAAAATGTTGTAAACTCAAAATAGACGAATGCCTAATATAAGGGAAACGTAGTCATTTCCTCTCGACATCTCATCTATGGGCACGCCGAGACTGTTTAATTGTGTTGTCATCTCTTTCACCTTTTTTTACTCTTTTTTCAGCTACTTGAATAACCTAGTGGACCAATGTTTTGCCTTATCACATGCCAATAACCGGTCGAGACGTCGAGGAATAAACATAACGTCTAAAAGAGTCCTAAAAGAATCACACCTTTTTTAAAAAAAAGGTGAATAGACAGAAAAAAAGGATTAAAGAATAAAAAATGAACAAATATATTTATAAATAAGTAAATAATGAATAACTAAGCAGGTGAGTAAGTAAATGGAAGCTTAAGTCAAGTGCTTCAACAGTGTCACCCTTTATAGTAACTGCAAACGGTTAAACACTAATAGTTGTACAGGAGACGAATCCGCACGACTGCTTAGACATAATTGCTAATGGGGACAGTTGTTTTCAAGCAAAATTCCAAATGCTGCCAATAAAATAGGCATATAAAAGTTCTACACACCTTCAGAATTTTTAAAAGTGATCAAGCAAATTTGAAGATCAGGTTTCATGTCAACAGAAGAGACTGGACCACCTTTAGATCGCCTTTTATTCTCGAAGTAGAAGGCTAAGAGATCTCTTGATGTGTCTGGCAACACACCTTTTACTTGGACCGTACACTGCTTCGGCACGGGAGGTTCATTAGGATGTCTTTGCTGTTCTCTTTCGAATTTCTGGGAGGCTGGTAAGTCCTGGAGACCTTGCCTACTTCGATGTCTGGCTTGGTATTCTTCAAATTGCTATAAAAGATAACATGAACTTGTAAGGCGTACTCAGTGTAATAGCCTTGTGGTAGAAATACGGTCCATTTATTCGATAACAGATAACCCTCGAGTTAAAGTTTTAGTGTTCGGTATCACAAGAGACTTTGAGTACAGTTTCCGTTTTATCCGCACTGGGTGATAAAACTTGACACATTCGTTCATTAGCGGGCAATATCTCCATGATAGACGTTTTCTTTTCATTTCGTGGCAGTTTTGATGTATAGATTTCAATCAGTTGTACAAGTCTCACTCTTCCAATATGAGGAGAGAGTGGTTTCTGCGCTTCTGATGAGCTGTTAAGCATTTTTTGGTACCGCAACCTAATCTGTAGGCAACTTGTCGACAAAGCGTTAAGTAACAATTTTTACCCACAACCTCAAGCGCCCACACAAGCCTAACCCTAACACACTGTTTGTCGCCTCAGGATGTTACAGAGCTGGATAGGTGAAAGGAAACAGCTTATATATTCCGTGTTGCTTATCTGAATCTGCTGTTATACGTTTATACATTCAAATACGTTTTTAAACACATAGCTAAAATTATAGCAAATTCTTAGCACTTATTTGAGACGCCGAAGAATTTATTTCCGAAATACGCTCCGAAAAAACTGTAAATCACTTTATTTTAGCAACAGAGAGCTTTTGAAATGGATAGAGAAAATATGTGTTCATCATTCTAACAAGTCCTCTCAGAATACTTACTCCATCATGTCGTTCCTGTTCGTACTCATTATCTTCATCCTCAGAGTCTGGATGGAACTTCACCTGAAGTTGACAATTCTGGAGGCGATGGCTTCTTCGGCGTACAACCCGCCCGGCGGCTACCGAAAGGAAATTAACATAAACATCACCATAAAAAAGCGAATCAATATGCAGCAGCAACAAAAACTTGCAAGAATTGCCCACCTTACATGCCTTATCATTGTCACCGTTATTAATTTCATTTTTCACAAAAGGATTGTTTGCTTTCTATATCTAAAGGAGCTCTAATGTTGGTTCCCTCCCAAACAACTTCCAAAGTTCCTACTGGAAGTTCCAATAGCTTTTACAGCACTCATCATGAAAAATGATAAATAGAGAAGATCCAGAGTGAAAAACTTTTTCAGATATGGTTTCACATGTTTTCAAAAAAGATCAATGCACGCTGTAAATACATACTGGTGAAAAACACATGTATTTCCAACATTTATGTGACTTATTTGCCGGTAACGTTACCTGCCTACAGGAAATAACACAAACTTCCGCTTAACCTCTCTTCTTAATAATATAAAAAACAGTCCACATATGTAAAGGAAACGATTTAAAGAAATGAAATCCTGGAAATAGGAATCATGAAATGAATTTTTCATGTTCACATTAAAACCAGTTGATCGAAATATAAAATAATTAGTGAAAGTTTTAATCAGGCGTATCATTTCAAATGATACGCCTCATTTAAAACTTAGTAATTAGATTATAAATAAGCTATTATTCTATGATATATTTTTTTTTTTATGAGGAAAAGGCAAGGATTACTGAAGGGTCGAACTATAGGAGAACAGACTCATAACTTCCATTATAATAAAGTTCGAATATAACGAGCGCTGTCATTGGTTGAAAGAGTGTGCTCTATGAGAGTATAGAGCATAGAGCTGAGCTACAGCTGTCACGCCATCTGCCAATTGTACTATGTTCGACCTTTTCCGGGACTTCTTTTTAGCTTTTTTCCGATAATTGAAAGTGAAATTTCGGAACTGAAGCGAGCTGGCAAGTAGCAACAGAAGAATCAAACAAAGGTTTGCAAACATACCAGGCGCCGTAATTTACGTTATTAAAACGTGAGCAGATACGAAAATCCTCAAAGGAAAAACAAAATAAACACTCCGAGTTTTAAAGATTTTCACGCTCGGTTAGATTGCAAGCTTACGTGCGGTAATAAAAATCAAACACAGCTAACACTCGTATAGTATATAAATTTCAGTGTTCAAAAACAAAACAGAACAAAAAAGAATTGATGAAAAATATAACCAAACTGGCATAATTGTTAAAATTCATACTAATCCTGACGGTTTCTGAGCGAATATAATCATGCTGAAGTTCATCGCGGCTCGCTCATCATGGCGATTTCCGGTCATCACAATAAAGCAAGCCTCAGAAACTACATCGGCCGCCCTTCGAGCGAAAAAATAAGAGCTTGCTCTAGTATCCTTTCCGATACGTTGAGTGGCAATTCACATCAGTCACTGCCGCCGAGTTTTGCGGCGCTGTCATCACGAGCGATTTTCATGTTCCGGTGAATTCGGCTGTCGTTCATTCAAAAAACACTCGCCTCAAACAGTTTGTTTTCTATCTTGTCATGTGAAAAAAACTCGCGTGTTTTTATGAGCCATAATTCGGCTGAAGTTCACTGAACATTTCACTTCAAGATTCTGTATTAGAGACTTTAAAACTTCAGGCAAAAGTATTAAATTCGACTTGCCGAACTATTTTAGTTTGTAAACTATCGTAGAATGTGAACTTTGATGGTTTGACACTTTTGACAGCTTTAGTCTTGTACAGCCAATCAGATTATTTGAACCATTCTAACAAGGATTCTGATTGGCTTATTGTAGCGTGCTGTATGAGAGTATAGAGCATGCTGACGACATTGTTGTTCGCTTTGGAAATAAAGTTTGTTTGAAAATTGAAAGTAATGCTTCGGTAATTTAACGGATTCTTTATTATAAAACAAATAGAGAAGCCTTGACTGTGCTCTGTTCTGTTATAAAGCACTTAGGAAGCGGCTAGAGCACTCAAGAAGTGGGAAGAAACACTCGACTACGTCTCGTGTTTCTCCCTACACTTCTTTCGTGCTCTAGCCGCTTCCTGCGTGCTTTATAACAGAACAGAGCACCGTCAAGGCTTCTCTATTTGTTAAATAGAGTATGCTGACGACACTGTTGTTCGCTTTGGAAATAAAGTTTGTTTTGAAAATTGAAAGTAATGCTTCGGAAATTTAACGGATTCTTTATTATAAAACAAATAGAGAAGCCTTGACTGTGCTCTGTTCTGTTATAAAGCACTTAGGAAGCGGCTAGAGCACTCAAGAAGTGGGAAGAAACACTCGACTACGTCTCGTGTTTCTCCATACACTTCTTTCGTGCTCTAGCCGCTTCCTGCGTGCTTTCTAACAGAACAGAGCACCGTCAAGGATTCTCTATTTGTTCAATAGTGAATGGACAATAATCACAAGATCCTTACAAGATTATCTGTTGATATCACCGCTAACAATAGAACTGAGGTTCTTAGCGCAATAGTCACGAGTTTTAATGGACAATTACTGTGCCAACAGCGATCAGTATAAGATGTGGCATGTTCCTCAAGTTCGTCCGACTTGTCTCTAGACCTGACACACTTAGCAAGTTTTGACCTTCCTTCTCCCTTTCTTCCCCTCTTTCATTTTATATGTATTTGTGGTGATGCTTTGATATCGTGCCGCAACATTTGTTAGAGGTTACGCAACGAAAACTCGATGATCACATTTGGTACAAGTTTCTGGCAATGTATCGTAGTACAAATATGGCTTGTTTCCATCTATTACAACGCTTTTGCACAGGATGCTTTATTGTTGACCGAAAAATTAACAAAAATATCGAAATGGATATCATCTAGTAGCTCTAACCATTTTCAAAAAGGGAAGACGATATGAATATTTTCTCACTCAATCAATAGCCTTCAGGCATGTCTACACTAGGAGAGCAAAATTTATTTCTCGTGCTCCTTTTCAAGCTGCTACAGACTGGTGAGTTTTGAAATTTTTAACCAAAAAGAAATTTTAAAGCAAGAAAATGCAACCCAAATGAAGCTTGATTGTAAATTTCAAGTGAATGAATTAGTTATGAAGAGTTCGCTGGGTGTAAATTTTTTTAGCACGCATTTGAATTTGTTTTATCCCTTTTTGGTTACAGTATTTAGGCCGATCTAGTAGATACTAGCACTATTGTTTCGAAGATCGCTCAGAATGAAAGGGAAGTGATCAAACGTAGGGAAAAATCCCTTCACTGCATAGCGTGGTGCGTGAGTAATGGCCAAAACATCCATGTGAGACGACAACTTTCGCTTTCGATTTTCGATTTCCGTTCACTGCAAGGATGATGATTCAGTAAAACTGCGTTAGTAGTTTTCATTTTTCCAAAAACTTTTAATTTTCGGCCTTAATTGCACTCCAGCATACGAATTTCGCAATGGGTGTTTTTCAGTTTAGTGATGCCCGACGACTCGCAAACTGCCGAAACATCTGTAGCGGACTACAGAACGACAAACCTTTATATAGACTCTTTCCTATCCATACTCTTATGATGTGAATTTATTAAATGTGATATTCTTTGATGCGAAATTAAAAGCAATTAGGCTTTAAATATTAAAAGCAACGAGCACGCAGAAAAACTCAAAGCCAATGAAGGAATATTTCATACCTCTAGCTTCTTCGAAGGTGATGTATGCTCTTCCGCGGTCAATTTCGATGCTGTCTACGTCACCCCCTCCAGAATCTCTCTCAGACTGGAAGTAGATCATTAGCTCTGCTTGTTTCGTTCCATTCGGGAAGCCGGTGACCAAAATTTGCTTTTTGTCCATTCCAAATCCTCAGAGAACGACGCACTTGAAGAATTGCGATTTATAATTATTGTCCTCGTTATTTCCTAGTAGAAAGCCGGAAATGCAAATTACTCAGTTTTCTTAAGCTCTGATTGGTTGACATGCCCTTCGTTGGTTTCTTATTGGATGGTAACAAGTCTTTTGTTTCTGAGAAATGCTGTCATTACTGTATTGAAATTCCGAGAAAACAGGGGTTAAGAAAGTGAAAGGAAATTAAAAGATTCGTATTTTCTCCTCTCAAATGACTATGGTATATCGGGCGGTACAATTTTAATGCAGCTATAAGGAAATTTCAGCTTTCGTTTTCAAGAATCACCGGTTTTGACTCGACACGTTTCAGAAGGGGAATCCCCGAACCCTAAAATTATTTATTCAACGCGGTGTCGCTCTCCCGAGACCCCTTCTTTAATAACCGTCTCGCGTTTTTCCTTGTAGCCAGCTTAGGCAGTCAATTTATTGAAGCATCCTTGTTGCAAGGGCATATTTTGCCGAGGATACGACACTTAATGGCTTCTAATCAATCTCATCTAGAGGAAATGAGCCCAGACGACATTCCTAAAAGCATCATGGTGTCAGATATTACTCCAGGAACCAAAGAAGAAGCCATTGTTATTCACTTTCAGCAGCGTAAACATGGCGGCGGTGATGTGATGTCGGTGAAATTCGCCCAAGATAGAGACCGGGCAGTGATCACATTTGAAGAAAAGGAAAGTAAGTGCTATATAGCTACATAATTTCGCTTTAAAAGTTTAAAAATGTTACATTTTCACAGATGTAGGCTATGTACTCGCTATATTCAGCATTTCACGATAGGATGTGATTTGTGTTTGACTTCTAAAGTGCACTCTCTTTGAATCAGATGGCGTTCATCTCCATTTCCTGGTTCATTAGTTCGTTATTTTTGTGTTTAACCGAAATCTGTTCAAAGGTGTCCGGTTACTTTTCACCATCGAACCTCAATTTTGAAAGGTGCTTATAATCTCTTACGGCTGTTCAAGTTTTCTGACGAGTAAACAAACGAGAATAAAAAATTGGCGATGAGAAACAAAGAAGCAGGAAAATGAGAGCAATAAACAGTTTAAAACCGGTCAAGTCCGATGAAATATTTTATCATAAACCGATGATTTAATCTACTAATCACCGAGTGTATGTCACTAAGTTTACTTACGACAGTTAGTCTCAGATTATGGTAATTTTCAACATTCTAGGAGCATGATCGATAGTTTTATTTCTCACTATATATAGCTGTGGAAACAGTTTTAAAGGAAGAACACAAGATTGAAGGTGTGGTGGTTAAGGTTGATCGGCTGCCATGCAAAAGGAAAGTGATCAATGACGAGGTATGATAAATTTTCGATTTGCTCGGTATCACTACATCGGGCATGGTTGTTGATCATTGTCGACTGTCACGCAACGATTTTGCGTGACGATACAGATGTTTTCGTGGAAAACATATGCGTACGGGTCAACAAGAGATACAGCTAAACTTGTATTAAGGGGAATGGCGTGGTGACCATTTAAAAATAGCTTCCAAAAGGGTATTAAACAGAAACGATAAAAAACGTCATTTATGCCATGATTGACCACTAAATATACAAAACTCGCTCAATACTATCGATATCGGGAGATAGATGTGAATTAAATTTTCTCGAAAGATTATTCTTGGTTTTATTTGAGTGGTCCCGCCTTAAGTGACCGTTCAATACTGCTGGAGGATAATACAAACTGGTCGCCGTGACTCAGCTAAGGGTAACCACGACCGCTTAATAACGGTGTAAAGGTGTTTTTATGGGGTTAAAATGTGGAGACTAAGAAGACTGACCGCTTAATACAGGGTGACTGTTAATACCGTGCCGCTAAATATACGTTCGATTGAAGTAAGGTAGACAGTTGGTAGACGCTCTCGCTACCCTCATGATAAATCCCGAGCAAGGTTGGTTGTCATCTGACGTGATCTGAGGTTGTTGAGTTGACTTCTTGGTTTCTCTGAGTAGGAAGCTTTATTTTAGAAGGCGTGTGTGAAGAAGATCTTTTTGTAGCGAGTTCCATCCTCACACTTTTTGCATTCTTAGAGCGAGCGAAGACAAACGGCTAGCACGAGAAGTGAGACATACGCGAGGAGAGGAACGGTTTTCGATAGGTTAATACTTAACATACTCTATGTTATGCTCAACTATTTACCCACGATATTATTGTCTTCAGATATTTTGTCAGGTTACAGCAAAATTTGATCCCGTCTGGTTGGGCATTCCAACGAAAGGGGCGAAACAGATTTTGGAGAAAGTAATGGTGGCCACAGATGTGTCCGTTCGGAGCGATGACCAAACGTTTTTTATATCAGGCACCTTGAAACAAGTTAATGATTGCCACCTCAAATGAAAAGGTTCTTAAACGAACACCAAGAAGTTTTTGCGAAACTAGACAATCTTCGCTTGGCGGCCAAAGACCCTTTTGAAGCCATAGAAATCGAAAATGGAGGATCAGGAAAGGTGGTCTCAAAGGCTGGAAGCTCTGAAGTTATCATGGTCGATGGTAGTCCCGAAACGAAGGTCATCCCTATCAACGAAGTCAACAGCGCCGATCAGGAAGGACGTGTATATCCCACAATAGAGGCAGGATGGTTTCAAGTAGATCCATATGCCTTCCGTTTTATGGAGAGGTTTTACGGAGACAAGTTAAATGAAATCAATGGAGAATTTCTTGTGGAAATTACCGCTTCGGATGACGGTACTCGAGTTATACTTCAGGCGAAGCAGAACTGTGATCCTACAAGCTACAACACTGCGTGCAGTGAGGTTTCAGACCTTATTAAAACTGTCACCCAGGGTATGGTTACCAATGAGCTGGACTTAAAAGGTGCAGACGAGGATTCAGCTAAAGTCTTAATGGAATACATTGGAACTAAGTACCGGTGATCATTGACCGACCCCAAGAACACGGTCCGTTTTTTGTGTATGGTGATGCTGCATCTGTAGGAGAAGCCAGGCGAACTGTAAAAGGAGGAATGAGTCAACAGGAAAGTTATGATACTGGCCTTGGTACTCAAGAAATGGCAATAGCAGCACCAGAAATGATTTCCTTTGAAACCTCTAGTTATCGATCAGAAAATGGTGTGTGTATCTCCCTCGTTATGGAGACATCACCGCCGAGGAAGTAGATGCAATCGTGAACCCTGCGAACGAATTTTTGGCCCACGTAGCTGGCCTTGCAAAGCTGATCGTCCAAAGAGGTGCAGACTTGAAATTGAAAGGGAATCTGACACGTTGATGCGAAAACGCGGTTATGAAGCGTTACACATTGGAGACGCTGTGCATACAGTCGCTGGAAATCTTCCTAAGTCGTCATTCATGCCGTTGGTCCCGAGTGGGCTAAACACTCACATACAGAAAATATGAAACTTTTAAAGAAAGCGTGCCTCCAGAGTCTTAAACTGGCGTCTAAACTCGGTTTATCATCCATCGCCATACCAGCGATAAGCTCCGGTATCTTTGGTACACCTATTGATGTGTGTGCCTTTGCCATGTTAAACGCAGTGGAGGAGTATCTTAGGATGCCGACGGTTACGAAGAAAGAAAATGCAAAGAAAAAAGGACCAAAAGAAAGTAATCAGAAACACAAACAAACAGATAAAAAGAAAATATCGACGAAGCCGCCGAAAGACACGCCAAGCAAAACTACCGATGAAGAAAAGGAGCGAGCAAACCCAAAAGCCGTTCTAAACGATATTCGTTTTGTCCTCATTGACGCTGACTCAATGGATATCTTCCAGAAACAGTTCATCGAAAGATTCGGTGATATCAAAGATGTCATCACCGATGACTTTGATGATGTCGATGACGAACATGATGATGATGAAGTTTAGCGCGAGAAAATCACGATTCCAATCTTAAACTAGACTCGTAAAGGGAACTGTCACTGGGGAAGCTTTGCTGTGACACAACGTTCTTGATGAAAATCACAATGTCGCTGCAAACACTATCTTATCTTCATCAAGCACTGGCTAGTACCGAGTTAAGATAATGTTTTCCTAAGCAACAGTCTTTCATTCTATCATCGACATGGGCCGTTTGACTGAAGGGCATGGGATAAAGGCGATTTTTGTGACTTAATCGGTCATTGGAAGCTCCATTGACTGATGATCACTAAACATATTCCTCATACTAAGCTTGCAAGTGATCATGATTGTATCTACTTCGTTCAAACCGCTCTATGATATTTGTA